>JAMWEH010001678.1:0-29816 GCA_024721245.1 Mitragyna speciosa
GGAATTCCTCTTGTGTACTGTATCATTTCCTTTCAATCTTTCTCCCCTCCCCAGCCCCTTCCATGGGAGCAAACTTTTTCCCAGCTGATAAAAATTGTTTTCAGCAACGCACATGTAGAAATCCTAGTTTTTACTAACATTAACTAGTGTCCACATCATGACACCTTTTATGCCACAAATAAATATGAATTTTTCAAGCTCCATTTAGAAAAACCAATAAGATTGATACTATATCTATGATTACAATTTCTATCATCAATGATCTGATTTGGCCTACTTGTTTCTACAAAAGGTGAGCTCTATAAGGAAACTTTTACAAGCACAAGAAAGTTCAAAAGAATTACTATACTTTTGATCATGACTTCTGGCATTGTTATGGTGTACAAACTTGTAGCAGATGATCACAAAGACAAAATGAATGCCATTGAAAGAACTCACAACGACTTGATCAGTCAAAAACTAGCCGTCAACTAGAGAGATAGAGATTCACCTATCGCAGAATCGGAGACTCAGATCTGTAAGAAATTTACAGTTCTCCCCAACAGCTACTATTCCCTTGCTGCCTACCTAGTCACCAAAACAATAAGGTTTAGTGGCACAAAATATAGAACTAAGTGCAAACATCAATAGACACTATAATAAGTAACAAGTAATAACTTCAGCTCAAAACCATTCATGCAACAAGTTAGTGTTTTGTATTTTAGATAAGTCCATAAGAAGTCAAAGAAAATGCTAAAACATATGCCACCACAGAAAGGTAGATAACAAAATTCCTTCAGCCTAAAAGCAAAATGCTACTCAAGAGTGACAACCCCAGAAGTTCACAAACAACTAATTACATAAGATTGATGTTAGCAACATAGAAGCACACACTACACATATAGCAGCAGATCAGTTTGAAGCAAATGATACATCATCTTAGCCACTGCATATAAGAGGGAAATCAGCCGATCAGTACACACTACCCATATTTACTACCATAAAATTGTTTGATTTGTAAGATATTTTCTTACTAAAGCATGAAAAACCAACTCCAGTTGTAGCATGCTGGATGAACAGCAAGCCAAAACAAAATAGCTGTAGGTTCAAGCATGAACCAAAATACAGCACCAACTGCATGTGTACTGTTCTTTCCAAAGAAAAAGACCAAAAAACAGCAACAAAGATAAAGTAGGCAGAGCCATCCACCAAAGGCTTTTGCATGTACAAATGAATGCTACCTGAATTTGTGACAGCGGATACTAGGACAATCAATACAGACTCATATCAAATAGCATTACCAAATAGATCAAAGAAAAGAACTCACTGTAGAACAGATATTGCCTGCAGAAAGTCAGAGAAAGGCAATACCTCATAACAACGACGAATGTGGAGTTTTTTCAAGTTCCTGCAACCTTTAGCTATACTACAAATAGCATCGTCACCAATACTTGAGCAGTCTACCAAGTGAAGAGCTTGCAAGAACTTGCAACCTCTGCCTATTTCAGATAGTGCAAAATTACCTATCTTTTGACAGTACAACAAGGCCAGCTCAGAGAGGGTCCTGCATCAGGCAATGCAGTACAGTAAATTAACATGCTAATAGAAGCACAAAGAAAGCATATTCTTATGCCTAAAACAGGAAATGGACACAAAAAGGAGAAAGGTTTCAAACACCACTTATATTATTTTCTTTTTTAGTGGCAGAATCACAATGCAAAAAGATAAAGAATGTTTGCTTGTCTGAATTGACAGGAAGAAAGAAAACATTAAGATACATAGTTATACTTCATTCTCTTTTCTTCGGGGTTGGCGGGACAGGGTGATGGTGGAGTGGACGGAAGAGGAATCTTAAAATCAACATGCTCTTTATGATTTTATTTATAAGACTAGCATTGCCCCTTCTCCTCAAGTAGCATTCACTACAAACTAATGTTAGACATAAATACCTTTCATAGATGGTACACTAAAAACTGCATTTTACATGCATCCATTCATGTTACTTATAAGTACATCTGAAAAGCTTCCAAGTATAAGGTTCGGAATTGGTATTGCTTTATCCTAATTGCATAACCAAGTTGGTCGTAGTTCAATGAAGCTATAATTCACTAAAACAGCAATATATGCATCACTTAATATCAAGGCTTGTAGGAAAGAACTACTAAACCTCTAAACTAAACATCCAATTAGAAACAATGAATGCAGACCCCAGAGTACAAAAGAATAGATCCAAACAAATAACATAAAATGAAAAGATAAACAAGCATACGTGCAAGATCTTCCAATGCACTCCAATCCAAAAGTTCCAATATTGTGGCAGCCATTGACCTCAAGATGTGTCAGCTCTGAACAACCAACTGCAACAGCTTCTAAACCCTTGTCACTTAGGAAATAGCAATCACTTAAGGTAAGGTTCTTCAATCTCTTACACCCCTTTCCTATGGCACACAGACTCCTAAAACATGAAAGGGGGAAAAGGGTAAGATAACAAAGATTTGATAATTGTTTGCTTCTTTCCTACCACCAAACCAAAAAAAAATAAACATATAGATATAGACCGACACACAAACCAAAAAGGAAAGAGGAAAGCAATGTGAGTGTCTTTAGGTCAAAATGCTGGGATGAAGGTGAGGCAGAGGCAGGGGAAAAGAAAGAAGCATTGCAGGCAGTTCCTGATGCATCAAGCTTGACTATAAAACTGACAGCGGAATGTAATTTCTTAAAGGAGTAGAAAGCCCACTATATAGATTACAAATACACTGTTTTACTTAAGGTTTTTTTGCAGCACATAGCCATTTCTACTTTTAACACAAGCCACTTAAAGCTGTTTCTGAACCAGCTATCCACAAGCCACTTAGAGGTTAAGCATCAATAAGATAAACTAAACTTATTTGTCAAAATAAATTACTTGATCTAGAACATTAAATATGTTTCTCTACTTAAATGTTCTAAGCTATACAAAACATAACCTCGGTTTGGTCTAGGCTCTTGAACAACACCTATACAAGTCTTTGCATGTTTGTGAGAGAGAGAGAGAGAGAGAGAGAGCTTGAATAATATCTTTTTTTCCTAAATCAACATTTGCTTTTGAGGAGATTATAGAATTTAAGTTGAAATACGATATGGTATTCACATTAGAAATTTGTAGTTTAATTAGCAGAAATAGCTTATTATTGCACATAGCAAGGCATAGATTACTGGCTAGAGCTTGAGCTTAGCTTGGTGCTCTCAACGAGGCTGAACCGAGTTCCAAGTTCAAATATGGAACTTCTTCACTAGCTGTGCTTGAACAGGATTTGTCAGCCAAACCACACTTGGAGCTTGGCTCCAAAAATGCTTGAGTTGAGCTTGATTACAGAAAGCTCAGATAGGTATCAGAACAACTCAAACACTATCACTTCCATTATTCTTATAATAAAAAAAAATTCATGGGCAAAATCATATAGAAAATTAGCAATGAAGAAAAGTTGACAGACTTGTCTGTGAATCTCTGAAAGCTGTATAATGCCAAAAACTCCAATGTTTTGCAAAAGATGCCCACAGCTTCCAAAGCCTCATCTGTGACATTAATGCATTGTAGCTTCAGAACTTTCAGAACAGGACATCCTTTGGCCACAGCAAGCACTCCTTTGTTATGGATGAACTCTGAATCCAGTGACAAGGTTTCAAGACATTGGCAATAAGATCCTACAGCTTCCAATGAGACGTCTGTTATTTTTGCACAAGCAGCAACACCAAGAGATTTCAATTTCTTGCCACAACCAAGGGCTAACTCAACCAAACCAGTGTCAGTCAGACCTTCACAAAACCGCAAATTCAAATCTTCAAGTTGCTTACAACACTCCCCTACCGCTGCAAGACCTTGATCTCCAACGTAGCAACCCTTCAAGAAGAAACGTAATTTAACAACTTTCTTTAGGACTGTACTCAATCCAAATACAATTATGTAGGTGTACTCAACTGCAGTTCACTCTAGATTATTGCACCAGCATTAAATCAGCAAAAGGGAAAATTAGAAAAATAAGCATAGCATCAACTACAGAAAGCATGTCTTCACCTGTAAATCCAACGACTTCAAAGAATTACATTTCTCGGCAACAGATCTCAACCCCAAGCTTGTCACGTTAGAGCACCATATTAAACTCATTTTTTCAAGTTTGGAAAAGCCATTTCCAACAGCAGCCAGGCCAGCATCCGATAAACAGTATGTTTCTGTCTCATAGTCTTCGGAGCCAGTTTTTCCAGCAGCAAACTGAAGCTTGAGAGGTGATATTGCAGAGTGATCCACACGACGTCTTCTTCCCTAAAAATGGTGAGAAAAAATTATATATGGTAAATATTGCAGTAACAGTCCACCAAAGCTCAGTATAAGTACCCTTTGCAACGCAACTCAAGGAACGACATAAACTGGACTAAGAGAATGTAAAGATGGTTGAGACAATTCAAGGTTCACACGAGGATCAGAATACTCAAGAACTAAACTAATATTAAAAGAAATTAACAATCTATTGGAGCCACAGAATGTAGCTACACCTTAGATGTCCAACTACTTGCATCATTAATGGCAGAATCCAAAAGGCACAGACATAGATTACTAGCTATATAATAAAGGACAAGAAATATGTCTGCATGTTTTTCCCACAATAAAATATATGCAACACAAAAGAAGGAACCTAAGATGCTGCATGTTAAGGCCAAAAAAAAAAATGCAGGTGATAATGGACAGATGCATGAGAAAATAGATTGACTTCTATGGGTTACCCATCTCTTCTGATATGCAATTCTTGCAACAGCGTGATAACTAAATTTCCATATCCATTATCAAGAAGCATACAAATTTAACGGATGTACAGATATAATCTCCCTCAAACACCAGGATTCGTCTGCCAGAAAACCACTCAACTTCCTGAAAAGTCTCCAATCACAAAAAAAAAAAAAAAAAAAGCGAGAGAATTTTCAGGATCAAACTTTTAATTCTTTGCAAATTGCACAATAACTTCTAGTCCAATTAACCTATCATATTTGTGTATGAGGGTGGAAACCACCTCAACCAATCTTTGCTTCCCTTGAACACAGTATAACTCAAGTAATTATTACTATAAACATGCCATTACCAGGAAAAATCTGAACAAGGAATTCATCAAGCTCAAAAATCCTTGAATAATTCTCCAGTGGAGCAATAAGTGATTATATCTTTCCTCACTTTTCTATACATAGAACCCTAGGTCACAATGATTTTTCTTTTTGGAAGAAAATTAGCAAGCTAAATTAGCACCCAACAAAACATTGCACAGTAAAAACACAGGATAAAGTGAAGAAAAAAAAAAAAAAAAAAGATGACATCAGCGAAGGTCCTTGGTTTGTATATCTTATGGAGAAGCAGGCTACTTCCTTAAATCCCAAGACCCAATGATAGGGCTCAAGTGAAAACTGACAGTTAAAGTAACTTGACCTTAAAAGTACCAACTCGTGCAGCCTTCATCAGCTTACGGCTACCTGATTCAGACAAAGAACCCTTTCTGCTATAAATTCAACATCTTAAAAGCTTTCTAATCCCTTTCACTGTGGATATATATATATGTATGTATGTATGTATGTATGTATATTACCTCTTCATCTTTTTCTTTCTTCACTCATTTCAACAATTTGGATTTCACATTTCAGAAGCTAGTGTAAACCTAGAAAGCAAAACTTCAATTACTGCTCGAACATGTTCCCAGAATTAATTAAAATTTCACATTTACAACTATAACTACATGAAAGATTGCATTTTGCTTTAAAATGAAGCTCAACTAATCGGTTCTAGAAGATCCACCAAACTATACTAGGAAAATTTTTAAGTATCAAAACTTTACATGCTCGGACATTCTATCCCAATCACTTATAATCTTCCATACACGACCCTTTTCCACCAAAGACCCACATTTTACTTCAATAAGCAGCTCAATTAATCATATTTCCAAGACCAATCCAAACACAACTCAACAGTTAATTACGCCCAATTCAAAACCTCGTTCCCAAATTTAAATTCTCACAACGATCACCTACATTTAATCAGCTAATCAATCAATTGAGAGACACATCTTACACATATAATCATTTTCCGCGGAAGATCACATTTTGCTTTTGCTTCAAAATGCAGCTCAATTAAATCAGATTTCGATCAAATCAAAATCCTCTACAACAATTAACCATTTTCTCAACAAATTCAGACACTCAATCCACTAATCAATCAATCAAATTTAAAAAAGTTTCAAAAACTTCAAATTAAAATATTCTTCAGATATATTCCAGCTTACAAATTGAACAGGCAGAGAAATGGAGAGCCGTTCATCAATAAACACATTCCGAACGTTCGGAAACCGGCAGGAGAGCATCTTGACGAGAGCGTCGGGGCTTCCAGAGGCGCCGATGCGAATTGTATCGCGGCTGAGCCGCTCAAGCCCTAGCCATCGCTTGCAGACAAGAGAGGCGGCGTCGCGGTTCGGCTTCGCATCTAAGTAACGGAAGATCTCGAGGATTAGCTCATCTGGTAGACTCGAATTTATCCGATCGTGGCCTTTCATTTATTGAAATTTTCTATTTTAATTTAAAATAAAAAAATTAATTGGAATTTTTTTGGTAACAGTTTTCTAATTGGAAATTTTGAATTTTATTTATGGAAATATGAGAGAGAGAGTGAAAGTGAGAGAATGAGAGAGAGTGGGAGAGGTATCTCTGTTGAGTAACCAGTTTTGGGCGCCAGCGGCGGAGGGGGGCGGCCAAGTAGGAGGCAGTCGGCTGATGGTGGTGATTTGTCGATTTTACCCTTCTTTCTTTTCTTTTCTTTTTTTCCCCCCTTTTTTGGTCGTTCGAAGGTGGCCAAATGATTCGAGAAAAGTTTGGTTAATCTGTGGATAATTATTTTTCAGAAGCAAAATTTTAAGGATGGACAATATGTTTACTTTTTTTCGGAGGATCAAAGAAGGAAAAATTACGTTCTAGAAAAATATATCCTTGGTATTATTTTGTGAACGTATATGTAAAATAAAAAATAGTAAAAATGTAATGTGGAAAACAATTTTTGAATGCATAATCAAATTGAGAAAATGAATTAATTTGATATGTTTAATTAGAAAAGTTTCTCTTGAGCAGAGAGTAAATTGTGACATTTCTCTTTTGCTGCTTTCTCTTATATATAAAGCATCTAGTAAGTTGAATAAGGACAACAATGTAAATTAACAAAATTATGAGACAGGGTTATACCAAATCCATGATTTAAGTCTTATGCAAATTCTAATGGAGTGTTTGATAAAATTAAAATCTGAATTCTGAAGTTTAAATGTTAAAATCTGAATTCTAAATCATTTAAGTTGTTGAATTTTAAATACTAAAAAATTTACAAGTTCATGTCTGAATTTGAATTCTGAATTTAGTATATTTGTTTGATAATAATATGCCACTGAATACTGAATATTGTAAATTTTACAATTTTATCTCTCTGAATTTAGTATGTCAGTCTTATAAATGAGAACTCCAAGTAAAAACTAGACTTTGTCTTGCACACTGACTTCAATCTGACGAGTGGCACACCAGAGGCAATAGTGGAAGACCTACGCGCATTGCTTTCTCCATCCAGCTGCAGCTAAGCCCATTAAGTTCCAGTCTTCTTTTGATAGGTGTTCTTGGATTTCTTGTTTGGGCTCATCATATGTTTACTATGGGCTTAGAAATAAACTAATTATAGAAATATCTTTTGACTGAGCATCTGCGTGTTCTTGATCTTGAGGCCGTGGCGCTAGGAAGAGTGATGCAAGAGATCCGGGATCGCATTCGAGCTCTTAAAGATCGGAAAAAGGCCCTACTTAAATAACAACAACTTTGAGATGCTACCTAGCTGATGGAGCCAACTTGATGAATCGAATCCACATCTTTTTTCTTTTTTTTGTGCCACATTCAAGCAAGAGAAAAACTATTCGTATTATTATTCCGGGAGCAGAAGTCCGTGGACCACCAGTGCGAACACAGTGGTTTCTGACCAGGACCAGGAACCAATTCGAATTTGGAAGACTTCACAAGGCTTAAAACAATAAGACATACCAGAATCCTAATATAGGGACATAGTTTCACCTATTGATAGATCAGGATTGGAACCTGAGATGAAAAAATACTGGGAACGCCGACTCGCTGGAGCTCACAAATTGCATACAATTTACGAATTTCAAGGGTTATAAAGCGAGAGGGCCTTCATCAAGACAGTGTTTTACCTGCGCTTTCGTGTCTCTCAGTGTGGTCAGCACTGGATGTTTCCGAGACAAGAGAAGCGAAGCCAGTTCTATTTACGAAATTTGAATCAGGCTACAACCTTCTTCCATCTAGAGGTGATGCTCGTTTATTCAGTATTGGATCATCCATCGCAGTCAAATCTTATAACAATATGCAATTGAATATTGAATTTCATAATTTTACAATTTATCCTAGTGTCATTTTATTTCTTATAATTTTATGATTTTGTTACATTTGGATATAAAAGACATATAATTGAAGTTTATAAATAATTTCAAAATAACTAAAAAATATTTAAAAAAAGAAACCATAAAAAGTGATAATATCTCGTAAAAAATTATTAGGAAAACAATAAGAGCTAGTATCTAAATGTGTGAATATTATCAAAAACTAAAACATTGATTTGTAATTTGCTCACATAAGTTGAGCATAAAAATTTGATCAGCTTGTCGAGCTCATTCTCTAAATTCTATATTTGTTGTGCTATTATCATATTGTTGTGGATTTTCTGCTATAATATTTTCATTTCAAAATCTCGAAACCAAGTATCAGTGACACTTATTCTTCGATGATAATTATGCATAGTCACACATCCAATTACAATATCTTGTTGAGTTGAAAAAGGATATGGTGCTATCATTTTGAGGATGGAAAAAAGAGATTTCAATATTTCAAAAGCATGCTCAATTACATTCCTTAATTTTGCATGTGCTTGATTAAATCGCTCTTTCTTCGATTCTGGATTATCCTTACCTTGAAAATCAAATAACCAGTAATGTACATTGTGATATGAGTCATTAATCCACATGTATGAGGTTAGGCTGTATCACATAAATAATATTTACCTGCAATAATGCATATTATATATTAAGACACTACATTAATTAATTCAAATTTTTTATAAATTATTTACTTGGTAGAGGAAATAGAAAATTGCTTGTTAAATCTCTGATAGTCTTTGATAGGACTCTAGAATCATGTGCTAACCCTTCTCAACCAACCCATACAAATGTGAAAATCATGTTAAAATCACAAATTGCACATGCATTTTGGAAACATCTTCCTTGTCCTCTTCCTCAATAAAGGATTTGATGCTCAAGCAGTACAACAGCATCTACAAGAGTGCTATCAAGTGCTCAAATTACACACTTACATAAAAATTAATGAACTATTACGAAGGTGTGTATAATGCCTAATCATGAATTTTTTGTATAATTACAATTGTATTGTATTTATTTTATAATATTACTTGAAATGCCTACCATAGTTGGTGATGTTGTTGATTTTAAGACGTATTTGAGTTAAAACTTGGAACAATCACATCCTTTGCAAAGTTCAACATTGCACGCAACATTGCCTCTTAGTCTAGGAAAATGACTACCCACGCTTACATTAAAATGTTGAAATCTCAAGATCTGCTCCATTTACATGCTTATTTTCGTAAAGCAGCTTATGGAGTCATCAGGTATTACTTCTTATGGACATTACTTGTATTTTTTTTATTGGTGACAACAATGATGGCTTATGCATATGAAGCAATGTTAGGTTCTGGGAAGTGATAGTAATAAGTTGTTATGCCTTCTTAATGTTGTGTCTTCTTATTGTAGTATTGTATTCTTGCTTTGATATTGTGTGCAAAAGTAAAGACAACAGTTATAATGCCTTGGTGATTTAAATTTTTTTTCATGTTTATTTTACATGTTGATGATTACTTGAATGGATTCGTATACTTTGTTAAGCTATTCAATTCTCCTAAGTTGTCAGCTGAAGAAGAAAATGAGATTTCAAATATGCCACATTCTCAAATATAGGAAGTAAGGAAAAAACAAAAGGATCCTGAAGTGCAATACAAGAAAGTATTCTTGGTTTCTTTTTTCACAGCTTATAATAAATGTTACTTGCATATGCTCTCTGATCGTATATGAATTGTTTTTAGGAGGCTGAAATGGAACACGAGGATTCTATGAAAGGTTATTTGAAATTAGTAGTTCCATACCTATATAGTGAAAAGCTGTTGCAGGTAATCTGTCCTGCAAGATTTGAGACGTATTTGGTTCATTTAAAATTTATGCTTCTGGAATTATTTGAGCATGTTCATCACTTAGCCATGAACAAGACCAAGTAAATTTGGACTATTTTTGTAGGTTCAAGATCTTTTGTTGGAACCAAAAAAATATCTACAACGGGTATTGAAATTTTCACTTGATTTCTTTGAGACATATTTGCTGTCTTTCAAAGTCAACATGCGAAAACAGGATATCTTACTTTCTTTGCAAGTAGATTATTTTCGTTCCCAATTTAAATGAAACCACCCTTTATTAACTGGACCAAAAGGAAGAACTTTTTTCCTTTTTTGGTTGTTTCTTGAGGATTTTCAAAGAACCGTTTATTAAAAAAAATCAAATGAAAATAACAAGCACTAAATTTATTATTGCAGACCTTTTATGATAATGAAATGTTCTCCTTTGCTTTTTTAAGTGTGACTATTCTATACTTGGCCTGCGTCTAGCTTTCCTTTATGCGAAAATCCTTATTTAACATTTTTCCTTAACTTAGGCTTAATAAAGGATTTTTAGGCTATGTAGCACTTCAATTTTTTGAAAACTAGCTTTAGATAATTAAAGAAAGACGGAATGCTTTTTCGGTTTTTCAATAGCCTCTTTTATTTATTTCATTGGAAGTGGATGAATAAACTTCTTCCTTTTTTTTTTGGCAATTTGTGAAGAATCTAACGCGGTTGGATGCTGATAACCCACTACCCATTGTTGTTTAGTATGTTTCTTCTATTTCATAAAACATATGAATAAACTTCATGAATGTTTTTGTTGGGAAATTACTATATATTTATTGAGTCAATGATGTGCTGTTTGAAATTTTTATCAGTGTCTTATTAATTTTTGCAGATAAAATTTTTTCACGAAGTAAGATTCTTACCTGCTTTAGTCATTCTTGCTAAAAAAATCAACTGGGAAGATGAACAGTCAATGTATAAGGCCTCTTGTCTTAAAATTTCCACCCTCAAACTCCCTTTTTCTTGAAAAAAGGGTTACTTACCAATCTGACTACATGTTTCCGTTAAACATTTGTACCCTTCCGTTGATTTTGTTTTTATAATCTGCTGCATCTTACATCAAAAAATTACTCTTTCTTTCATAAACATAAAGGTTAGTATTTAAATGCCCAGGGTCCAAAATACATTGTATGGTATGTTATCCTAAGTACCAAGGATCTTGTCTCTGATTTTTTTCAGGTTCATTAATACATAGAGCACCTGCAACAGAGATGTTGTTTGTTTTGGATCCAACAGAAGGGAAGATTGGTTAAAAACTCAATCTATGAATTAAGGTCAATGTAAGGTAATTTGTTCTCTAATTTTTATATATATATGAACCTGATTATTTAAGTAACAAGTTTCTCTCAATTAGGTATGGAAATCTTGGGGTAACGGGAAAATTGAAACACAAACATTGTATTGACATTCATAGACTTCTTGATAGTACGTTGGGTAACCATGTTGTAGCATCAAGTAAATCTTCCATCCTTGTTTTCTTAAACTTTTTGTTATGTCAGTTTTTGATCTCTTGTTTTCTTATATTTGTTGTTATGTCTATTTTTGATCTCTGTATTTCTTTTGGCCAGATGGAAATCAGAGTGTGCAGATGTGTTTTCACACCCTGCATCTTTTGGAGGGGCTCATTAGAATATCTAGAAAAGTGCAGCATAATCTTTGCACCAAATCATGCAAAACAGTGCAAAAAGAATACTTCGAAAAAAATAGGTGTGACCAAATTGGGAGCTGAAATAAAATTCAATCAGATCTTGCAAATTTTGTAAATACATTTTTTCAATATAAATAACGGAACAATTATTCATCTATTGGTCTCTCATCTTTTTCTAAAATTATGGGAAAATAAATAACAAAATAAGGAAAAATGGTATTCTTACCTATGTTGTATTCTAACAAATTCCTATATTCATTAAACCAAACCGATGTGGTATATTTTCAATATTTTTTGTTGAAAAGTTATGGTGATAAGGTTAACAAGGCCCTCTTAGTAAATATACTCTTTATTCTTTATCTTGATCAGTTGGGTCATACTTTGAGATCTTGACATGTAACCTCAGATCTAAGGAAAGATTAGTCAAATTAAATGGAGTTTTTAAAATATTGTGCAAACTACTAGCAACTTAATCATCTATATGTTTTCTTTTAAGAAAATTTTCTTAATTTTTAAAAATATTTTGCAAACCACTAGCAACTTAATCTTCTATGGGTTTCTTTTTAAGAAATTTTTTTCATAACCTATTATACATAAAAATCGTAAAACAACTCAATTTAGTATTATAAACATGAATTTTAGCATTTGATAACATACTAAGGTTCAATTTAGTATTGTAAACATGAATTTTAGCATTTGATAACATATTATGGTTGAGTGTAAATACATAGCCCATTTAAAAAAAAAAGAAAAAAAGAAGAAGAGAAAAAGTATGATCAAAGCTAGTTTAAGCTTTATTTCTAAGGTCCAAAGTCACTTGCTAATGTATATAATAATAGTAAAAAATCCCAAATCCACAAGTCAAAAGAATCTTGAATATACCATCCCAGTTGAAAGAGACTATAAAGTAAAATAATGGAAGCAAAACTACTTCTTAGTTATTTTATTATTGCTAATCATGTTCGAATTAATCAATCTCCAATTTATATTTAGTTTAGGTATACTCAATGATTCTTAATTAGAATTCAATCTAGTCGTCCTTAAAATTGAAAAATAAATTCATAATTAATCATATAGTTTCATGATATCTAATTGACAAATTAAATATAAAAAATGATTTAAAAAATAGACCAAAAAATAACATAACCAACTAGAAGAAAGTTAACAAGAGATGAATTAAACCAAAAACCCATAAAAAGAAAAGGAAAAGAATAAGAATTATTGCCAAGATTAGTGAAATACTAACTTGCTAGGTGCTTGACTTCAATAGCAAGAATGAGGAAAGATGATATGGATGGTTTTAACTTTAGATTATAATAAATTCATAACGGTAGTCTGCAAATGTGATTTCATTAAAAAGGAATATGAAAAAACAAGATAGAATAAGACAAAAAGAAGAAGATAAGGTAGAGACATGCTTTTAGTCTTTTTTGATGGTACGTCTGCATTTGCGTAGGACAAGTCATTCACTTTGAAAATGTTATTTTAACTTTTTGGTTCTCTAAATTTATTAATTAAAATTTTGACTCCAAAATCTATCCTTATAAAGGGTCAAGCAAGAGTTCATCATTTATATAATATATGGATTTTTAAAATTTAATTAAGATCTATATAATATATATAGATTTTTAAATTTTAAGTGGGGTCAGACACATGGCTCTGCCTATAGATGCTTGGGATATATTTTGTATCCTATCGAGCGGGTATAGATTTAAAGAAATTCAGCGATGTCATATGGTTCGTATCCTATCGAGCTGGTGGATGTTTAGAGGAGTTCAAGAATTGTATGTCAGAATGGGCAGCTAAAGGTTTTCCTTCTCTAGCGGCAGTAAATATCCAGGCCAAATTGTTTTAACACAAATACTCTTTTGTTTGGCCGGTGCTTCTTACATTGATATGCTTTTGTTGAATTCCAGACTGGTAGCATCAAATACTCTTTTATTCCAGTGTAATTAGATAAAGAATGGCACAAACTATCGTCGAAAGATTTACAAAATACTCTCCATCTTATCAACTTCCGAATGATGCATGTCTTAAATGGTACTACTGCAATAGACGTACTAAATACATGGTGCATTAGGTATCCTGAGTTACAAATGAGGCTAAAGCAAAAATTTTAGATCTTGTAATTTCATATGTGCAAGTGATATAAGAAAAAGGGATAAATATGGTACAATGCAAATGTGAAAAAATTGGAACGAGGAACTAAATTTGGGACACTTGAATTTTCCTTCTCATATAAGGTTTTTGAGAATACTTTAGACCAGAAGTCAAAATGTTATTCATTTTCCATACGAGAGGGTTAAATTCCTAATCTAATATGTAATATATCCAAAACATACACTTGGACTTCTAAAAGAGTCCTCGATCCAAAATTCCCATAATCTTTATATCTTTAGAAACTAGATTCATTATATTATGTTTTTCTTGAAGACGCCAAATTTTGATTCCCAACCCGATCAAATTGCCATCACAAATATTTTCCTTATCTTGTAAAACATGTTTTCAGTTTCATTGAGTACCCATATTCAACATGTCGTAACTCTCAATTGATAGTTGTATGAGGAAAAGGATTACATGGCTAGAAACTGCATTCCAATGACTAAAATTTTCATGAAGGGCACTAAATCAAATTATAACAAGAACAATTTCAAAATCCACTCTAAATCTAGTTCATCACCGATCCTGCTTACACAGGGTTAGTTTTCTAGTTTTACAGTAAGGTTCACACGAATTTTGAGGGCAACCTATCAAGAATCAAGACTTTTTCTTACATGGATGAAAACTGCATGTCAAGGGCAACAACTTCTGTGAAGAGCACCTGCCCAAATTCTATTAATAATTGGTTCAAAATCATGCCTAGATTTGGCTCTTCAGCAAACCTGTTTGCATAGGGTTAGATTTCAGTCCACTTTTCACAATTTCTGGAATTAATCTACATAGAAATAAAGTGAATGGTTTATATGTCCTTAAGTCTCTATGAACCTAGTTTCCAAATCAATCAAAATCATTCTGTTCCAATTCTCCTAGACTAAGTTATGAATATTTTTTCAAAATTGCTCCTATAAAGCTCTTTTTATTCAATTCTTGAGTTTTTTTTGTCCGTAGCTTAACTTTTGCATAATTCAAGTTTAACATGTGGGTTTAACTTAATAAACACAAGTCTTAAAGATTTAGTAATGCATAAGAGAGCTAAAAAAAAAAAAAAACTTACGTTTAACTTAGAAGCTCACCTTTCCCCTCCAATCTTCAATTCCTCATAGTAATTAGCCTTGTATAACCAAATTTATTTCCCTTCATTTTCTCTTTGATTCCAGACGTCCCTTCTCCTTTTCTCCTCTTTTTTCTTAGCTGATTTCTAGTATTTTTTATGGTCTTGATCAGTCAAAAGTTGGGGAAGATGACCAAGCTCTTAGCTTCCCACTTTGGCCTAAGTTCTTGCCACCTCCAGCTTGATTTCTAAGCTAGTTATCACTGGCTAGATTTCTTTTCTTTCTTTGCCTTGTTCTCTGTTTTTTAGCCTCTCTCATGCCAACTCTTCTATTCTCTTCTCACCCTCATTCCTTCATAAATGCAGACCGTAAAGACTAGTTGCAATGGAGCTGCCTGCTTTACCTTTTTATTGTATCATAAATTCTCTCAAGACTTGACACCTCCCACCAACGTAGTTTGCCTTGGTCAGCCTATAATTGATAGCCAATTCTTTTTCTTTTCTTTTTTTTTTTTGCTTTTTATTTATCTGGTGAATCTTGACTAAATATTTTGCCAATTATGCCACTTAAATAAGTATGTGTATGTAATATATGCTTTGTTCGTAACTAATGCAAATTGTATTATCCCACTCAATCTTAGAGCTTTCTAGCATATCAATTTAATAGCTAAGTTTAACAAATCTATATTAATATTATTCACCTAACTTAATTCTGATAATTATATTAGCACGCAACTAAATTAGTAGTCGGATAATTAAAATTGAATTAGTATTATGTTTTCATGTGAATAACTAAAATTTTGGTGACATAGTTTTGTTATTACTATTTGAGCTTAGAGTTTTCAAGTGTAACCAATTTAGCAACTAAAATTATCTAGTTTAATTGGTATATTACCCACTTAACCTAACCTCAACGGTCCTCTTAGGCATAATCCAAAGCTAATTAGTGCCCAATCTTGCTAGATTATTTGTCATAGTATGTTATTTGCATATAATCAACAAGTACTCTAAATACAGGCACCAACACTGCATTTAGGGGTCATATGGGTTATCACAACCTTATGATCTAATCTAAAAAAATTGTATAATTAAATAAATAAGTAAATAACACTTCAAATTTAATAGGTTAATTACATGCCCTTACATCCAAGGCCAAAATGTGAATAAAAATAAAATTCGCAAGTCTGTTTGTATATCTAGGAAAATGGATGCCTTATTGCAGCATTGTCGAATTCGGAGGCCAAAAATTTAAAAAGTTTTTGGTCAAGATTGGGGATTGTCAAAATCTGGGGCCTTAGATGAAATGCCATTTGCGGTGGATTTAAATGAAATGCCGCTTGGGTTAAACTCAAAGACAAACTTATTACAATAGACACGTGAGATCCCACTTGCGATGGACCCAAAATACATGCCATTTACAGCATATTTGAATGAAATACTACGAGGCTTATTACTTAATCGTTATAAACTTTCACTATTCAATTATTTGTTGGGTTAATTACATTTACCTCCCCTGTGGTTCGACCAAATTACCAAACGAACTCTGTAGTTTGACCAAATTATATTCTAACCCTTTGACTGGTCAAACATTAACCTTGCCATTAAAAACATACAAAAACGGTGAAATGACCATAATAACCTCGGTTTATAATACATTTATCTCCCTTGAGGTTTGTTAAAATTACAAAATGACCCTTGCAGTTGGCCAAATTAATCTAATCCTATAAAATAATTATATGATTATCAAAAACCCTCTATAATTATCTAAAAGATAAATAAATAAAGATAACTAGGCACAATCACTAAAAATGCTAAAGGAAAAAAGAAAATATATTAATAAAATTTAGATAGAGTAAGAAGATTTATCATATTTCGAATTAAGAAAAACCTTTATCATCAATTTAAAGTGGAGATTTTGTTTTAGTCTCTAAAATTCTTTCATGAAGTTTTACTTTGACCTTTAGTAATTATTGACTCTAATTTTCTGAAATTTGTTAGAAATTTATTATGGTTAACAAATAGAATTTGGTAACATGCTAACACCCATAAAAATTGTTGTTTATGTCTAGTATTTATTAATGGCTGGAATTATATTGTGAATAATACTATATAATTAAAATTTTTGTTACTTTGATTGTTGCCTCTAAGTATATAACTAAAATTTTTGTTACTTTGATTGTTGCCTGTAAGTATACAACTAAAGTTTTTGTTACTTTGATTGTAACTTGTAAGAAGAAAGGACCAGTGATTATTGAGCATATTGAAAATTTCACAAAAAATATTATTGACATTATTTAATTAAAATAAAGTCGTAAGGGTCATTTTGTAATTTGGTCAAACCTCAAGGGAAGTAAATGTAATTAATCCAAACTGAAAAAGGGTATTTTTGGATTTTTAGACAAATATTTTGATGACATAAGCATTTTCCGTGACAAATTTGACGGTAAGGGTGCATTTGTTAAATATGTGTGATTTTAGGGGGTTATGTGTTAAACATTTTTTAATTCAAAGGATTACATCATAATTTGGTCAAACCACAGGATTTGTTTAGTAATTTGGCCAAACCACAGGGGAGGTAAATGTAATTAACCCTAAATAATGCTAGTGCATCTTTTTAGGTGTCAAGTTTGTTTTAAGTTGCCATAAAAAAGGTAGCTCAATTTGCAATATAAATTGAATTCTGTTTCTAATTGTCATTTTTAGTTTAAAAAAATGGCTCAATTGCTAAATTGTGGATAACCAGATGATCTATATACACGAGCATTGATAGCTGGCTTGACAGAAAATACTTCAAGGACCACAATCTGCAATCCTAATACTCTTATTTATCCAACAAAATTTCAGTTGGACAACAAAATTTGGTTGATTTTTTTACATGGTATTACTTATCCTACTTGTTTTTTTTTTTATAGAAAAAGTGATTTATTAATCATGAAATAAAATTGCAACAAGTGCAAAACTAACAAAAGGCGGAGGAGAGTTTCTCCATAAACAATAATCCAAAAGGTTAACAGCATGTTTAGCTAAGAGATGAGCACGACGATTAAATGATTTATGAATCCACGAAGCTTCCTGTAGACACCAAATTTCGACACACCTTTTGTAAAAATATGTTGTCACTTTTATTTTAGGGGGTATTTTCCTATTTTTCAGGGGTCGAGTACAATTTTCGCATATTATGTCTAATTCGTCACGTCAGGGGCAAAATGGTAATTTCGCCATGTAAATATTAGTTTATTTTATTTTATTTCCTAAATACATGATTTTAGTATTTTTATCATTATTTATGATTTTAATGATTTTTGGGAGTCATTCATTATTTAAAATTTTAGGTATTTTTTAATTCAACGGCACGTTTTCCAATGCACTATTTTTACGATAATTTTCAAGTGAAAAATTTTATATTTGCATTTTTGATATACTCATAAATTTTCTGTAAAATCTACATAATTTTCTAGAGGTCGTTTAGTATTTACTTTAATTTTTATCTTTTTGTTTATTAAGGGCACGTTTTCCAAGAATGCGTTAATTTTAAAAAAATTTTGAGTGAAAATTATACTATATGTGCTTTATGTGATAATGCATGTTGTATAAAATTTTTGTGATGTCATTTATTAATTTTCATAAATTTTATAATTTTTTTCATATTTAGGTCACGTTTTCCAATGCACTTTTTATTTACAATTTTCTTTATGAGAATTCTGCCTATAAGCATTTTATAAATTTTATGTTAAAAAAAAAAAAAAAAGAAAAGAAAAGAAAAAAATTATTATTTTGTTTTTGGTAAGACCATTTGATATTTATTTTAAGTTGTATTTTTTTTTAATATTAAATTAATCTTTAAGTTGTTGCACTAAATTTTACCTTTTCTTTTTTATAATGTTATACTTCAATTTTTTATATAATATAATTAAAAAAAAAAAAAAGAGTTCAAGTAGTTTTATTTTATTTTATTTTCATTTTTCATTTTTCTTTATTTTCTTCTTAAAAAAAAAAAAAAAAAAAAAAAAAAGAGGAAGCAGGCTGCAAAACGCAGCCTGCTGCTGTAGCAGCATGGCTGCTACAGCCATCAGAACAGTTTACACTCATCATCCCCACTTGCAACCCCTTCATCAGATTTTGAGAAATTTTGTTCAAAATTCCTTCTAAAATCATCACACTACACAGACACACTCATCTGCTTGCCCTCTGCCACACACATACACCAACTCACAGACTTCACCCTCTCTACCTTCACCTCATATCCCTCACCAAACACACACAACCAGACACGCACAAGAACACCTTCACCTCATCTCCCTGCCTCTCCCTCACCGCACATAGGCACAAACAACACAGATCACTCTCTCTCGGTCTCCCTCACTCTCTCAGCCCCCTTCCCTTGCACAAGCATACAACACTCAAACAACCCTCCCTTCATCCCTCTCTCTCGGCACTCTCGCAGGCACCTGCATTACACAAAAACAACACCAGCAACACACACATAGCACACACAGACACTTCACCCAATTCTCTCCCTCAATCACTTCCCTCACTCCCTCTGTTTCCCCTTCCCCTGCACCTTCATCCCACACAAGCATCAATCCACAAACAAACCAGTCACAAACACTCACCTCACTTCACCAGAGACACATTCACACACTTAATCCTCACTACACAGACCTCTCCCTTCTTCCCTCTTTCAGCCTTCCCACACCACATTACACTTTTTACAAACTTCACAGCTCCTCCATTCACACACACAGATCACACTCAACTGCACACACATTTTCCTCCTCTCTGCCTTCCCTCACATCTGCATTCACAGACGCACAAAACATCACGCAGCTATCCACAAATCACCATCCCTACCATTACACAGACATCACAAACGCACATCCTCTCTCCCTCTCATCCTCTTACCCTCACCAGTTTCATCCACAAGCAAAACACATCGCATTTCACATCTGTACACACACACCACTTACACACCTGCAGAAGCACACACATTACACACGCCATAAACACACACATTACACACACTACACACCTGCACACATTCAGAACACACACGAACACACATACACACACACACCTGGAAATTACACAACTCACAGGCACACCATTCTCCCACTCTCTCGGCCCCTTCACCTACACACAAAGGCAAAACACATCAAAATTCGCTTTCAAAAACCAGTCAAAAACACAGTTCACTCGCATCACAGTGCACACACAAAACACACATACAATTGCACACACCACAAAAAGCCCCAACCATCACTCGGCTGCAGCACCATCCACAGTCAAATTACCCATCGAAAGTCACACCACCACCTCGCTCTCGACCCAGGTAAGAACTCTCAACCTCCCTCAAATTCTGTTTGCCTATATATTCGTTCAATCCATGAAATGATATTGGGGAATTTGTGTTTAATTTGGACCAAAAGAGGTTTGGGAGATTTAGTTTGAAATAGAGAGAGAAATCTGACGATGGAGAGAGAGAAAGGGAGAGAGTCACACCGGCGAGGCGAAGAGAGACGATCAGACGGAGAGAAGGCAGAGAGGGGAAGAACAGAATCGGGGGAGGGGGAAGAAGAAGAAGAAGAAGAAAACAGAATCGGGGGGGGGAAGGAAGAAGAAGAAAAAGAAAGAGAGAAAAGAGAGAAAGAGAAAGAAAAGAGAGAAAAAAGAGAAAAGAAAAAAAGATCGGAAAAGTTTAATCAAAAAAAAAAAAAAAAAGTTTTGGTGAAACTACGTCGTTTTGACGTAGTTTCACTCAAAACTACGTCGTTTTGATTAGTTTAGTTTTTTAATTTATTTTTAATTAATAATAGTTATTTATTTTATAGTCCTTAGTATTTTCATTAATGCTACTGTGGCCCTGATAATGTTTGATTTGTGCATTTAAATTTCTGTTTATTGTAGATTGACCCCCATAATTTAATTTTCTTTGCAATTAGGTCCCGATTAATTGCATTTAGGTCCCTCAACTTTTAGATAATTATAATTTTGCCCCCCTACGTTTTTAATTTTTCATTTTGACCCCTATATTCTTCGGTAATTACATTCTGACCCCTAGATTTTGCTGGAATTGCATTTTTACCCTCTGATATTTATGAAAATTGCAATTTTGCCTCCAAGCTTTCCTTTATTATATTTTAGGCTTTAGTGTTACTGAAAATTGCATTTTGGCCCTTATACATTGCTGAAAATTCTATTTTTGCCTTAGAATATTTGCTGGAATTTCATTTTTTACCCCTAAACCTTGCTGGAATTTCATTTTGCCATTATATTTTTGCTGGAATTACTTTATTGTCCTCCAATGTTGCTGGAATTTATATTTTTGCTCTCCAAATAGCTAAAACTTGAAATTTTGCCTTTAAATGTTTGCTGTAAATTGTGTTATTTAATGAGCTTGCTGAAATTGTGTTCTTGGCTTTAAATATTGCTGGAATTTTTTATTTTTGGGCATTATACTTGTTGAAAATTACATTTTAGCTTTTAAATTTGTTGTAAACTATGTCATTATCTTAATTAGGGTTTGAAATTATAATTTTACCTTTTTGTTCCTCATAAATTACATTTTTCACTTTAGAATATTGCTTAAATTTTCACTTTTAATCCAAATCTTATAATATTTTATTTTTGTAAAAAAAAAAAAAAGTATTAATTAAAATTAGTTAAGTCCTCAAAGCTTTAAATTATTTCTTTTTACATTTTCTTTATTTATTTTTATCAAACTTATAATTAATGTTCTAGAATGGGGTCTTGTTAGTCTAATTAATGTTCAAATTAGTCTCTCTATTTCCCTTTTAGTTATTTTAATAATTCTTATTTGAGGTGTTAAAATTTCAATGTATGTATTATTGTATTTTATCCTCTATTATTATTATTAGTATTATTATTAGTTTTATTTTATTTTATCTTTGTTGTTTTGCTTTATTTATTTATTTATTTACTAATTTATTTTTACTTAAACAATTTTCATTTTTCTCCTAAATGATTAATTATTGTTATCATTATTTTTCTTTCTCTTATTTTGTTTATTATTGCTATAATTGTTTGAATTATCATAGCATGTTCATAGTGGTCGGTAGAAAATTATTCAATTAGTGATTGATTTATTAAATAGTGATAATTTTGACATGTTTGTTCATTTTAGTAGCCATTTATACCAGGTTTACGAATGAGAGGTACCTCGATTACCCTTCCAATATTTCTTTTTATGTGCTCCTACGTGCTCCTATGTGTTTTTATGTATCTTTGTGCTTATAATTTTATCCATGTGTGAATGTTTATTTATTTATCTATGTCGTATTATTTACTCGAATTTAATTGTTGATTATTCAAAAAAATGTAATAGATAGGTAACATTCTATTTAGTAAAAATTTCTTTGTATTTAGATAGTGAATGTAATAGATAGTTTATGTTTTATCTATTTAATTAAAGCCTATGTATTTTAGATAGAAAGTGTAATAGATAGGTTAGATAGGATATCTTTTATTCTCTTTCCATTTTTTAGATTGTAATTAAGTTATTCTCCGGTGTAATAGTTAGGGCTTTGTGTGCTATGTGTTTATGTGTTTTATTCGCTTTCTTTAGGATTTTGCATCTAGAATATCATGTTTATGTGTTATGTGCTCCTATGTGCTATTATTTGCTTTTATGTGATTATTGCTTTAATACATGCTTTATTTATTTACTTGCTTTAATTATATATGTGTATCGTCGCCACACTAGTCCAAAGCTAGTTGTGGTTAATTCCGATTTCTTCTCTAGTCCAACGCTAGCGGAGAACTTATAGAAAATAGGCTAGTCCAATGCTAAGCCTTTAGGTCATTTTAGCATTAGGAATATTTTTTGTATGCATTTCATGACATTTCACACACATTTTATCTTTTTAGGCTTTTCCCATTTTCTATGAGTTTTTTATATATATACTTTATAACTTATTACTTATTTTAACATCTATTTAGGTGCATACATTTTAGATTCCACTACACATAGAATTTTAGGTCATTTGCATGATTTAGACTAAGAAATAGTCATCTACTCACGTGGGAAGCGATGGCGTACATGTCGTTCCCCCCTCCGTGAGTAGAAACAGTTAGTCACGAGTCTATTAGTTCCCCGTACCCGTTATGTTGCATTCCCTACTCTCTTTGATTCACTTACTATCTATATTACTATTTTCCTTTTCTTTTGCATTTCATTTTGCATCTATACTCGTGACTCCATCGAGGTCTAGACTCGAGTTTCGCAATTAATGCGATAATCCCGACCAAACCTCAATGGAATATTTCGTCCCTTATCGATATCCATTTTTAGGATTAGATTTGCATTCATATAGTTGCATCCAAATGTGATAAAATCTTAGGGTTATATTAGGAAAATTTAGACTAAACCTCGCAACTAGTTTCGGCTAGGTTGAAAGGGTGCCTTAGGCGCGAGCCTTTGCCTTCTCTTTCTTCAACTGTGACTCCCGAACCCTTTTCTCTTGTTTTCAAAAGACCTGGAAGTCGTCTAAAAGGGTTTTTCTTGTTTTTCTTATATTTTTCCAAAAATCATTTCTTTAAATAAATAATTTCCAAATTTTTTCCTTCCACAAAATATTTTCGGGTGACTTGGTACACCAAAACTCAATACCAAGTGGCGACTCCTTTTTTCACTAAAAACCCTTTTTTAGACTCTATTTTCGGGCCCAAAAATCGTCGCATTTCAAAGTCCCATTTTAGGCCCTTTTTCTTTATTTTAAAGTAAAGCATTTGTTTTGTCACATTTTTATCGAATCATCTTTTACAAAGCATTTTCAAAAAATCAGTTTTTTACAAAAATTTACACGCTTTTTTAATAACCACAACACTACATTTAATACTTCCTTTTCCCTTTTCCCGACATCTTCTTTACACTTTCTATTTATTTTCGAAAAATGGGGCGCGACAGCTGGCGACTCCACTGGGGATCACTAGTGAGTCCGAGCACTTGGTTTAGTCATTTTTTTCCTTTTTTAAACCCTTTCATTTTATTGCATTTGGATGCTTAGGATTGCATTTTTATTTTTCTAGGTTTTTAGGTTTTTCTTTTGTATCTCACACACTTCCCGTCTCTCGGCTACTTATGTGATGTATGTATGATTTATTTACTTGTTACTGCTTTATTCGACCGCGCTTGCATTTGGGGAAGGGGTCAATCACCCTTAGAGCCCACGCGTGTTATTATTACATTCCTTCCTCTCATAAGGAGCACTTCATACGTGCATTCGACGTTTTTACCCTTTTTCTCTTTTTGGTGGTTGTCACCCACCCATCCCAGTTAGGAATAGGATTGATCTACCTAGGCATGTGCGCGGGGCACGATGTGCACGTAATCATGTTTGGGAGATCACCCGAACTCTCGGCTTGAGTCCACAAGTCTAGAGATTTGGGCTTTAAAACAGATCCACTCGGACACGTGGCCGGGGCACGATGTGCACGTAGCAGTGTCTGGGGGATCACTCGAGCCACCGACGAAAGGGATTTGGGATTGATAACCCTTACCCTTAGGTCTGAAGGCTTGGGAACCGACAGCTTAATTGAGTCTAGATGCATTAGCAAGCCCAACCTCATGCATCCATGTAGAATAACCTAGAGTAGAGTCAACCTTACCCTATCAGGTACATTATGCACGAGAGGAGGGAATCCACCTCTCTTTATTTATCTTTTTTTAGTTATATTGTTTATTGCTTTATCAATGTGTTATGTGATATTGTTGAAAACTAACGCATTCTCTCTCGTTTTGATTACATTCATAAACCGTAGAATAAAGAGCCCTGGTACGGTGCTCTTATAGGAAATTGACCCATTTTTGGCATATTTATATTTTTCATCTTATAAGTTCATTTCTTTAAAATATATATAAATATATAGTATCTCCTAGTTTTTCACAAAGGTTTATTTTTTATAAACCGAAAATACCCGAGAGTTCAATAATGATAATTTTTATAAATTTCAAAAAAAAATATATATATATATAAAAATAAAAATAAAAAAATCTGATTTTTTGACTTGTATACACCGTGTTTAAGTTGCAAACCCGAACTTCTCTTTTTAAGACGTTTTTTACTATACATACCTATTTTGTAGCAAATGCATCTTTTGTACAGTGTATGACCCATTTTTCTAAAAAAAAAAAAAAAAAAAATCATTATGCATAATTGTAGATAGGATTCTTTAACATTGTCGTTTCAAAAGTTTTGTCTATTTTGTTTTACTTTAATAAACTGGCATCATGCATCAACCCTAGAAGGGGATGCCGCCTAGGGAACCCCATTTTAGGAAATAAGCCAACCTTGTTTCCCGTGGGTATATAACCCTTTTATGGGAATTGCACGTTTAAATTTGCTGTAAAACTCGAGAAGTAGGGCCTGTAGGTAAGGTATCTGATATGAGTGACATGCTTCAGATGGACAGTCCGCGGCGTATCTATCAGATGTTGGCAGTCCCACCCGAAATCCAGAAATGGCCAACTCTCATGTCCTCTAGTGAAATCAATCAAGTAGCAGCGTTCTTAGGGCCAATTGGTGATTTTAAAGATATAGAGGCAGATGGACGTTTGGTGGAAGCTTTGGTTCACCTATGGGATCCCAGTTGCTCAGCATTCAGGATCGGGGATCGAGAGATGACTGTCACTATTGAAGAAGTGTCCGGTTTGCTGAATTTGACAACGAAACATACATCAATAGTGTTTCCAACCGCTTCAGGAAAGGCCGAATTCTGTCATTTTACTGGTTTAAAAGAATTTGTAATTCAAGGGTCAGATCAGAGTGTGGATGTAAAGTTTCTATTCGATCGGTTCGCAGTAAGAGATGGGTTCGACCGACACATGGAGGACTTCACATTCACATCTAGGATGATATGGGAGCATAAGAGACCGATGGTGTATGGGTTCGTAATGGCCGGCATCTACCTTTTCCCTAGGAGAGACAAGAGGATAGGCTTCAAGACCACCAAGTTCATGACCGATCTATTCTTTGGTATTGGAAGCCAAAGAGTTTCTATAGTACCAACGGTAGTGGCAGACATATTCGTTTCATGCACGAATTGTCAAAGAGGAGAAAATTTCTTCCACGGGTCAAATCGAATTCTGTATATATGGGCTATGGAACATTTCAAGAGGCATTCACCTGTCCGTGATAGTTTGCCATTGGTCGGATATAACTGGATTGTTACTCATCATAAGAGGGTTGATAAGAATGACAGACCAATGAATTCATCTGAATATTTAGATTTTTTGAAGACTTTGCCAGACCAAGGAGTCAGATGGGTATTAGATTGGACCGATTGCCTTAAGCCAGCTTTACGTACAAAGTCATCAGATTTCATACCGTTGTTAGGGACTCAGGGCATTGCTGCCTACACACCGAAGAGGTTTCTCAGACAACTTGGACGTGTTCAGGGCCTGCCACCCACACCCGAACTAGCTAATTTCACCATCAGTTTTGATAAAGGAATTTGTCCATATCCTGTTCCAATGAAGACCCAAATCACTTCTGCTTGGGGCACATTATCCAATGATGACAACATTGTCTATGATTCGCAATCCAAGCAAATGGGTTTGGTCACTCCTCCAGTACGAAGATTGGTTTCGGAATCTCAAAGGGAACAGACCGCAAGTGGCACCGTCCGAGGAAGTAAGAAGATTGATGGCCATCATCGAGGCAAAAGATAAAGAAAACCTGCAACTAAAACAATCTATGGAGATAAACAAGCAAATGGCAGAACGAAATAAAGAGTTGTACGAGCAGTCAAGGGAGAAGCATCAAGAGCTGAAAAGGAAATGCAGTGAATTGTATGATGAAGCAGAACGCATGAAAAATCCCTTACTTTAGAGAATCAAAAGATGCTATGATAGATAGGCTAAAGAGGTTTAATGACTTTGTACACAGCCGTCTTCGAGAGATGATGTAAACAGTGAATTTTAAATTTTAGATCTATCAATGAAAATGGTTTTCTTTTTTTTCTGACTTGAAAGTACAGGTTTGGTAAACAGGCCCTACTTCGACAGTGATGCATCATGTTAGGCCTACCCTTGGCATAATAAGGGCACCCCCTAAGACATGCATCTGAATCATTTATATACTTACTAATTTTAGTCTTTTTCTCTTTTTTATGATAATAAAATTGACAGTGACAATGACGATGGGGCGACTAAACCTTCCTTCTTTTTATGTACGTTCCAGGTACTTTAAATCATAGCTTCATTTCAAAGAAGCCCCATCGTTACCAGATCCCGAAGTCAAGCTTTGAAACGTATAAACATGAGTTCGACTCCGGATGTTTCAGAAAGGCCAACTCAAGCAGTGTCTGTGGATTTCTCTGCATTGGGAGCTCAGTTGAGTGAAGTGTTGGGCAAGTTTAATGAATTGAGTGCAGAAATGGCATCACAAAGGCGTGTAATCGATCAACTTGTGGCAAACAGCAGTGGTGGTGCTCCAAACAACCCAGACACCAGCAGTTGACCACACCCCTGAGCAGGTTAACCAATTGCCTCTCACAACCAATATGCAAGCTGCTTCCATTCCACCTTTTGCCAACCCCATTGAAGGACCGTCGGCCCATTTTAACTCTGATCCTTTACACATGCGTCCTAATTACGTCCAAACGAACCTTCCTAATTACCCAATTCCCCAATCTCATCCACATATCAACCCAAACATTCCACCCAATTTTCAAGTACCTCATCATCAAACTGCAGAACCTTTTGTTTGGGATGTGGCTTCTCAAGGAAAACCAGCCATGGATGAAAATGCCACCACTGCGGATAAAGATTTGCTAAAAAGATTGGATCGATTTGAGGATTTCATGAAGAAAAGTCAAGGGCTACACAAGCATGGCGGGTTAGGCTATGATGATCTTTGTCTTTTTCCAGACGTTCAGTTGCCATTGGGTTTTAAGGCACCTAAATTCACTAAGTATGATGGAACTGGAAATCCCAAGACGCATCTCAAGATGTTTGCCAACAAACTTGGCAAACCGGTAGACGATGAGAATTTACCAATGCGTCTGTTCCCTGAGAGTCTGGAGGGTGATGCATTAGACTGGTATTCGAATTTGAAGCCTCAGGAGATAAAGAGTTGGTTGGATCTGTCAACGGCTTTTGTCAAGCAGTATGAATTCAACTGTGAATTGGCTCCAACACGAACTACGCTGGAAAGTACTAAGAGGAAGCCTTCAGAGGATCATAAGACATACGCCAAACGTTGGAGAAAGTTGGCTGCCAAGGTGGAACCTCCCATGAATGAAGAGGAGATTGTCCGAACTTTCATTAAGGCCCATGACCCGCCATATTTTGAGGAGATCTTTCGCATGTCAGGGAAGTTCAGTTTTCTGCCATCATCAACAAGTTAGAGGAAGTATGATGAATTTGTCAAGGCGGGCAAAATTGTTAATGTGACAGCATTGAAGTTGCAAGTTAGAAGCTTTGCAAAATCAGAATTCAGGGCAGTAATGGGAAGAAACCTCCTGTTCAAAAAGAAGGAAGGAGAGACTGCTTTTGTATGGGATCAAGGCCCATCCTTTAGACCCAGAATTCAAAACTATCCTTCCATACACAACCCCTTACCAACAACCTCTTCCATCCTCAACCAGTTTATCACACTAACACCCAGCATCATCATCATCAACCCAACTATCCAAATTATTCTGTCCCACTACCAGCTTCCCGACCAACTTTCCAAAATTACCCTCGTCCTCCATATAACCCAAGACCACCACAACAAAACAACATCCATATCACACCAAACCCATTTCAAGCCTAACCGAGACCAAATTCAAAGGCCACCCCGAACTTACACCAATCTGGGCCGTCCCATTGACCAACTATATGAGCAGTTGAAAGCCGCTGGCAAAATTGGAGTGATCCCTGCAAAAGTTTACAATAAGGGTTTGCCTGCGGGATACAATCCCCACGCTATTTGTGCATACCATTCAGGGAGTCCAGGACACTCAACGGTCAATTGTTGGACTTTAAAGAATCATATTCAAGGACATGATTGAGTCTGGAGAGATCGTTCTTAGAAGACCGGGGGAGCAGGGACCCAGTGTGAGCAAAAACCCTCTTCCAGAGCATGGAAACACTGTAGGAGCCATCACTGCTGACGAGGAATTGGACTGATCCTGCTTCGTATATTGTGGATGAGTATGAGATCGAGAGTATAATGGAAGCTGGTTTGGTCAAGATGAAGGAAGGGTTTTCTGCTAAAGTGCCAGTAGTAAATGATCGAGGAGGGCCTCTTCCAAGATGAGGTGAAACAATCAGTGCCCAGAAAAGATGAACCTTTTGTATTAGAAAGATGTCTTGATCCGTTCATTTTCGGACCTGCCCCCTTTTGAATTGGATATGCCTGAACCCGTTGTAATCGAATTTCCAGAACAGATGCCTGTGAATAGTTTACAGGAAGTACCATGGAATTACGAGGAACCCGCATTGTTGATTGGGAAAAAGAAGTTGTTGAAAGAAGAAGTTGATGCTGTCACTAGATCTGGGAGAATTTTAGGAGAGTCCGAGACGAATGCCCAACCCAAAGCTCAAGGAATTCTCTGTTGCCTAAGCAACCCGTATCTGAAAAGGATGCTTTGGATTTTTTGAAATTGATTAAGAGAAGTGAATACAAGATAGTGGAACA
>JAMWEH010002281.1:0-12812 GCA_024721245.1 Mitragyna speciosa
GGGGACCAACGCCGCACCAATTTCGGGGTAATGTGACATGAATAGAAAATGTCGAGCTTCGAATCCACAAGGATGACTGTAGGAAACCAACCGCCATTGCCCACCACAATACATTTAAAGCTTTTGTAGGGTAGGAGGTCTAGGGTTTAAACCTTGACTCCTATCAATTTGTCATTAATACATGACTTCAAATCTATACAGGTGCATGGTGATTCACTCTCTCCATTGATTCTCCAAATCCATACGCATCTATAAGGGTGTGTAGTGCACCTATTTGGCCCAATGGCAATTCATTTCCCATCGTTTTCCTAAATCCATAGACATCTATACGCGTCTAGTTTAATGGTATTTAGTTCTTATCCATTCTCCATGGCCCAATTGCACTCCTCCAGAATAGGCTAATATAGAAAGCAGGAGTAGAAGTAACATAGAAGTTGCGGATTGAAAGGGAAAAAAAAAAACCAAAAAAAAATTATGAACGTAGGACCCAGGGCCGGTGTAAGGAGGACATGGCGTGGGACAAGGGGGTTAATACTGATGTCTTTTTGGAAACTTCCTAATCTTTTTTGCTATGCTACAAATATCGTTGATTCCACCTTGGGGATGTTAATCGAGGATATTGGCTGCACATCATAATATGGGGTACAAAGACTGCAGCCAACGATTAACCGGGTCCTCAAAGCGTGGCAGCAGTTGAGTTCGATTTATCACGCATGAAAGGCACCAAAAAAGCACCCAAACATTTGGCAATGCCAAAATTTTCACTAGCGTCTACTTCAAGATGAGTTTCTTCCGGGGAACTGCAATGTCAAGAGTTTACAAATGGAAAAACCAAGGCTGAAAAATCTACTAGGCTTTGAATTGTTAATGGGATTGCTATATTCGAGACAATTTTATAGACAAATCATATGCATGCACCAAATAAACCAATACTGCTTTGCTAGAACATAAGCAGCTATCAAGCGGCACGCTTAAGAATCCCAGAACTGACAACCTTGCGAACAGAGATGCTCGGCGCTGCACCATCACAAGACTTCACGTATCCATAATATTACAAACACCAACCACATTAGTTAAGTTTTACCCAAGATGATTGTATCTTATCCAAATCGATAAGAGTGTCTTTTGACTAACAATGAAGTCATTAATCTTTGGTACAAAGTAAAACCGTTAACATAACCAAACTAAAAGCTGCAGAATAAATTGCGACAAAGAAACCTAATCTCCGTCTTACAACCTTATTTAACATAGAAATGAAGATATGAACATTGAACACGCTCGTACCAGAAAAATATAGAATGTACTACTCTACCGTCAATATGTTCTCGTACAATTTTACCTCATTGACCCGACTTGAGGGGAAAAAAAGAGAGAGAGAAGAAAAGAAAACCCTCACCAAAAAGACATTCTCCACAACTTAATAAAATACACAAAACAAAATATTGAAGCAGCTTGAAAAATGCCAAGGCACATTGCTGGCGAAGCAGCAACTGTATCCAATGAAGAAACGGTGCAATACCCAGGAACTGCTCCCTGCTTCAAGAATAAGCTGCTCCCAATTTCTAACTATAGCTTCTTTACAGCATCACGATGGACACAATAATGGAACTTCAACTAATAGTGGATGCATCCAGTCCCATCATTATAAACTTAGTCTACAACGAACCAAACTTCCACCAAACGACTCAAAGGAAGCAACAAGTTGATGCTTCAAAATTATCACCCAGGCACTTCCCCCCAATTACCCAAAAGGGTTACCTCCAATAGAAGAGAAGGTATTTGGTGCAGCAGGTACGGAGTGTAACCCACTCAGCTGCTGATTTGAACTTAGAGGTACAAAAGCACCACCCTCGATACCATAACTGGCTTGTCCATGCGGCCTGCAAGGGTTCCAAAGGATTTGAGCGTGACATGGAAAGACAAAAACTATCTAAATCAAGAAGGAAAACAATGATCTTATGTCAAGAACATATTCTTCAGGATGAGGAAAAAGAATAAGTCAACTGTGAAAATCAAACTTTAGACTGAAGAATAACCTAAACAGAGAAATGCATGCTAGAAGCTAACAAATATTAAATTATTGAATATTCTAGATGAATTTTTGTTGTAACCAGCGCTGAGTATAGAGTAAATAACTTATATATTTCCTTTACTGGAGATGATGGTGAGTGTCTGACCCAAGAGACCAAAAATGACGTTAATGGAAACAAAAGTTACCTTGGTGGCATGTTACCAGGCAGTTGTTGCGTCATGTTTGTACCTGCAGTAGTCACAAGTATATTAGACTATTTCAATGACGAGGGTATCCAATATGTGCTTATAAGGAGGAGGAGGAGGAGGAGGAGAAGAGGAAGAAAAGCAAGCACAGATAGAACCAGAAGATATTAAATTACTTGAAGGCATCATAGATCCATAAGGAGGTGCATGGGGAAGCACCGCTGAGGGATGAGCTGGAGGGGCACCAAGACTGAAAGTTCGAAGCAGGCCTCCAGGAGCTGCCATGGTAGGTAATGAACCTTGCAATGATGCCATTGAGGGAAACTGTGTAACAAGGAAAGCAATTTTACAGAATGTAAACAGAAATCCCAAGGAATGACTATACAAGATATGTATCTTATGCGAAAAGACAACAGGTAACCCAACATCACACAGTTAATAAGCTGCACCACCTTATCTAAAATGAAACATCTATTGCAATAAGCAAGAAGAGAAGCAAATGCATTTTCAACTTTAGATTCGGCCCTCAGAACATTTTAAGTTTTATTTAATGTAAATTAATATGAGAGATCCTAAGTAAGGAAGCGCTTCAATCATGAAAACAATTGACCAGGCTTTCGAATAGGTGAAGCAAAATAAGATGCTCCTGGTGTTATCAGAAACATTACCACCCTGGTGTTATCTTCACATATCCAGATATGTAAATACAGTTAACATCACTCAACAGCAGAATATTTCAGATGTATCAAAAGCATTTTTCTAACAAGAGACGAATTCTCTTCCTCTGCCATTCTGCATTTTGTTTCTTTCCCCACTTTTCTAGTTGGCACAATGAACAATCCAACTATCACAAAAAGTAACCGACCAAGCAGATTATTCTAAGAGAAACAGATTCACGTACTGCTGGAGCAGGAGAAGGATCACTGTTGACATCAAATGGGTTTATTGATCTTGATGCCTGAGGGAAGCTGGGCTGCATGGGCTGCAAAAGAGGATCAAATTATGTTGATGATGTTGTTCATGGTTATTCAAGTTATAATAGCATCATGAATAAAGCGTGTCACAAAATTCTGGATCTGAAAGATACCATTGGCATGTTGTATGGCATGTTGAAACCCATCGCATGCATTGGACCAACATGCCATCCCGGAGCTCGTACAGGCATTGATGGGTAATTGAAAGTAAACAAATCCTGCAGGCAAACAACAGGAGAACATGAGGTGTCAATGAGCGCCAAAAATTCAAAAAAAAGCTCCATAAAACAGGGTGGAACTTAATAAAGAAGGGTTTACCTCAGGCAGTTCCTTTCTACCACTAGATTTAGCTTCCTGAGTGTTTTGTGTAGCAACACCAGAACTGGCATTCAAGCCAGGTCTCATAACAGCTTGTGTTGCTTGTACATTTGCAGCACTGGGTAGCCCTTGAGCATTTGATGCAAATAACGGGTTCCAAGACTGTGAAAAGTTTGTGCTTAAATGTTGAGTAAGTTAATATTCCGATACAATAACTAGTTTTTAGTGGGGTGTGTGTTGCTTTGTGGTTTTGGGGGTTTTTTTTTTCCTTTTTCCTTTTTCTTTTTTTTTTTTTGTGTGGTGGGGGGGGGGGGGGGGGGTTGGGGGTTGGGTTCAGCACCTGATTGCTTGCAGGCATGACAGAAGCAGAAGTAAGCGGCTGAGGCAAAGGTTGGCCACCAATAGTAGGCAATGGCTGGGGTTGTGGCCATTGTCCCACACTAACTGCATTTCCAAATGAATTACCACCTGGAGTGGGCAGGGATGCAACAAGTCCAGGGGCAGCTGCTGCATTGGGGGATGGGAATGCTGCAGAGTTGTTTATTGTCACAACAGCTGGGACAACATTGCCAAAAGGCAGCCCAGAAGATGCAACAGGTGATATATTTGGGAAAGCTGGTGTGATGCCTGCAGAGGCAGTTGGCAAGGCATTATTACCACTTCCAGGAGTTCCCATCAAGTGACCAGATACAGATGTTGGCACTGACAACTGGGAAAGCACAGATTCTAGTGGATTGGAGTTAACAGGCAGCTGAGATGCTTTCACCTCAGCCACTGAATCAAAATTTGCCCAGTTATCACTGCTAGGCGTTGCTGTCTGTGCTACGGAGACACTGGCTGATTGCTGAGGCTGTACTGCTGCAGGTCCAGGAGGTTCTGGAGTGGCATCAAAATCAATTAATGAAGCTTCCACTTTAATTTCAGCTGGGTTCCCATTAGCAGATGCCATGCTACTGGAAGATGCAGTTCTCTGCGATATGTTTAGAGAAGTATAAATAACATACTCTCAAATCAAAGAAAATGAATAAGCAACACAAATGATGCAAATGGATTGATTACATAATTAAATAATCATACTCATAAAGTACAAGGCAGACAAACAGCGCACAAGCTTGTAGAACAACAAGGTTGATCGTTTAGGATATGCAAAGTCATGCCAAAAAGATTTAGAGTATTTCACAAGTTCACGTCAATGAAAAAAATACCTGATAATTTGGCGAACGGTAGAAGCAAGTACATGATTTCATTAGTTATCATATTAGCCCAACAATTTGCTCATGATATTAGTTCCATTATATAGTGTGGTAAAAGTTCAGTTACATTCCAGAATAAACTACAATGAAAAGAAAACCAAACTAGCTCCACGAAGCTTGAATTCAAATGCAGTATACTGATTCTCACCTGAGTACGTGTGGAAGCATCAGCGGACCTAGGGCCATTGGCTTTTGGAGGTTCAAGAACACGAAGGGGAGAAACATTCTCTCCCAAAATATCTCTAACAGGTCGTACAACCGGAGGACTGGACACAGTCTAGATCTCGTTGACGGTCTGGTGACCTACTATCAAGCTTATAACCTCCATCAGAAACTCTATTATCTTCTGATTTCCTTCCATTTCCAAATCTATCTTCGCGCCGCCAGTCATTGACTACTTCTGTGCGAGCAGGACTTCTCTTATCATATTGCCGATTATCTTGATCATACCCTGGACTTCTTCCACCTGGACTTGGTCCTATCACCATAACGACGCTCATCATCATATGGCGGGCTTCGAGAACCACTCTGGAAACTATCTATCCTCCTATTTTCATAGGACTCCTCAGTTTCACCCTGGAGAAATAAAATGCAGTTTTATGATGTGTAGAAGTCAATGCAACTTTGGAACAACCAAATAACTTATCTCTGGACACAGTAAGAGATATACTTAAAAACAAATAGCGCCATCATGGAAATAATAAATCTGTAGGGCACTCTTCCAAATCTTGCCAATTGTCATGTCATGCCCATGAATAGCATGGGACATGACTAGTAAAAAATTAAAACAAGGATAAAAAATATATACCATCTTCACCCTTGGAGGCTTCTCAAAGCTCCTCTCACCGGAATATCTCCTTTCTACATAAACATGTTTAATGAAGTCTCTGAGCCTTTCCACGTTACTGCAGCGAAAACAGGAACGAGAGTGACTTTTAGTTGTTACAAACAAAAATAAATAAATAAAATAAACGAATAATGACTATTAACCTGCCATCTGGAAGAGACTGACGCTGTGGATCCCATTCCTTGAGATAAATTTCTTTTGCACTCTAAGAATATAAAGCAAATAAATGAATAATTAAAATCAGAAAAAATTAGTAATCATAGCATAGAATTCGAAGAAGTTGAACAGAGGACTCTTACCGCATTTCCTCCTCCTTGAAGGGCACTAACTTCCTGTGAGGTGAACTTAGCCATAGATATTGACTTTACTCTATGAGTGAACTCCCGACTGAAAGCAGTTTTGCATGTAATGTTCAGTAAACAGGATACCAGCAAAAAGATAGATGACTAACAGAATGAAATTGTTAAAATGACCAAATTGGTAAAAGATAAGCGACAACTGTTAAAGACCAATGTGGATAAAATAAGGGGGTTAATCCTATTGACTTACTGTATCCCACTGCAGTTTGTGCAGACAAATGTCCAGAAATTAATGCACACATATTGAGGTCCCTGCTTATAGGAAACCAAATCATTTCGGCAACATAAAAGACTAGAAATAACAACCATATTACCAGAAAAAGGTAGCTATTGTGTGCATAAATGCAAAGCAAATGAAATGTCATACAACAGGAAAGACTATTTTTTATTTTTATGGCAATTCCTTTCTTCTGCTTGTTTGTCACTTGCAGACTACCAATTCTACCAACTGGACTGGACTGAAAACTCCCTGATACTTTAATAACAGATTCCTGATTGCTTAGGAAGAATATAAATCTATAGGACGGTAAGCAAGAAATCCATTGACTACCTCTAGTGCTAACATATAAATGATACAAAAATATGACCTAAAACATTTTCAGTCACTGTTTTGCTCTTATATGGACATCTCATCAGATTAACTAAATCAATGGCCCAATAATGTGCGTCACCTACATAAATGCAAACAATTACTGCCCTCGACTACAATTCAATTTCCTGTAACTCAATTCGCCCCCCCCCACCCCCAAAAAAAACCAAAAAAAACCACAACTTCCTCCTTTCTCACCAGCTTACTAAAAATAGAAATAACTACTCAAACAATAAATCCAGCTCAATTGCACCAAGTTTACACAAAAAAAGCTCGTAAACCACAATTAAGAATCAAAATTCAAACAAAACAAAGAAATTTAAATGCATCAAACTACAAAATTATCCCCAAAAAAATCGAAAATTGAGCAAAAAATTGAAAAAAAAAAAAAGAGCATACCAGGCTATTACAGTTAATACACCTCCGATTCTCAGGTAACTTGAGCAAATTCCGTATAATTCGCTCATTCTTTTCATCCTCCTTCCGACTCGACATTTCCAACACCCGAAAATTTCCGAATTCGAAATCAAATCAAATTCAATTCAACAAAAATCAAACCTTTTATCCTCCTACTTCTATCTTCTTCTTCCTCACGATTCAATTCACTGCAAAGCTTCAACAACAAACAATTATCAACAAATCGTATATGAAGAATTAAGTCAAAATTCAAACTTAAGCAGTACTAGATCTGGTAAAATTAAGTAAAATTGAAGATAAAAACAGAATTATTTGTGAATTTATATTATATTAAAATAAAATACTGACCTGATCGGTGCAGAGAAGAAGTGGTGTATTTTCCTTTTTGTTTTTTAGTTTTTTTGGGGAAAATTTATAGATCTTTGGGAGGTTTAGGAAACGACGGCTTTGTACAGCTAAACATCCAGATGAGAGAGAAAAATCAGGGGGGCGGGGTAGGAGGAGGAAATATAGCATGTGTGCGGGGACACAGGAGAATTTGTGAAGACTGCGTTTCTTGTCTGGATTTATCTGTTTTCAAAGTTATAAAAAAAAAAAAAATGGACTGGAAAATTGTTGGGTTTGGGGGACAAGTCGAACAAGGCGACTGGGCATTGTTATATTATGGTTTTGACCTCACATTGTCTAGAAATTACGTCATTGCTTCGGTATTTATAGAATATGCAATTTGTTCAATGATTGATATAAAATTCATCCATTATTATATTTACCACGATATAGCTGATGCATTATCTATAAGTAGACTCGTAAATTAAGTTTAGCTAAAAACTATATGATAATAGTACAAAATTCCTAATTTAAATGACGCATGAATTATGTAAAATATCATGAGCAAAACTTCATTTTAGTTTCTCTACTTTTGATTTATTGGGATAAAGTGGAAAAAAATAAAAAAGAAAATTCATTAATGATATAAAATCTTTCACATAAATGTAGATGAAGTGTGCAAGGATATAACCTTTTGGCTCGCAAAGTACTGTTTCTCTTAGTGGACTGAAAATTTTTGTTTTTTTTATTTGTTTTGCTATCATTATTGTAGAAATTAAACACTCTCCTTTTCATTTTTGGTCTTACACGGCGCATGTTGAAGGCTTACATGAACGTACCTTGTTACCAAAAGAAAAGGACGAAAACTGCATATATGCCATTTCAGATGGCCTACTGTATTTGCACTTCGAAGTGCCGAAAATCAATATATCCCTTTCGGTTATGTTTTTATATATCTGTCACGTGTATTAATTTATAATTTAAAAAAAAATTATAGACTTTGTAAGTTATTTTGATAAATGCATATACGAATAAATATAAGTGGCAACTGTATATAAAAGCCGGACAGATAAAAATAGAGAGGTTTTCAAAACAGAAGATTTGAAAAGTTGTATTTAGAGGATCGTTTGCATAAAACTTTGTATATCCCATATTACCAAATATAATTGTGCAAATCTCTGTCTATGTTAAAGTACTATTATAGATATTTAACCAAAAAAAGTTTCAGCTGCTGTTAGATTTGCACCTTTTTTCAACATTTTTATTTTAAGAAAATTGCACGATTCATACAACTTGTTAACTTTTTTTAAAGGCTTCCTCACAACGCACAAGTGCTATATCAACAATGGCTAATAGTATTGCTATGCTATCAAACAAGTTGGACGTCCATCACTTTCAATAAATGTTTTTACTCTATGGGTAATGTTTTCATAAGGAAATTATTTTATTAAGAAAATATTTTACATGAAAAATGTCATATTCCTTACAATTTTCTGGTGTTTGGATGATAACGTAACAATCTTTTGAAAAATAATTTATTTGATTTTTTTATTATTAATATGAGTTTAATAAACTAATAACAATTGTAATAAATGTTTGACGAGTAATTAGAGTTAACTTAAGATTTTTTTGTTTATAGTTAATCTTCAACATAATATAATGGTAAAATATACATAACTGTAGTCATATTATTATGGAAGCTCCAATATTATGAAAATATTGGTTGATAAGAATTAAAAACAAAAATTCGTTTGGTATTTGAAGTTGTAAAAGTAGGTATTTAAGTTTTAATGTCATTCTTTAATTCTAAGGAAAATAACATACATTTATTAAGTATGTAAGTTATTTTCAGTCACATAAAGAAAAATTAAAAATATTTTATATAAAAAATATTTTTTCGGTGTTTGGCACCAAGGGAAATTTTAAAAAATATTTTGCTAGAAAATATTTTCAGTCGAAACAAAAAGACCCTAAATATAATAAAATATTCCTAACTTTTCAAAAACAACTTTAATTTTTAAAACGGACAAAATTATGCTAACTTACGGGAGAAGAAAACTAAATGCACCAAGTAGTTTAATCTTTTGAAGTTGTTTCTTTGTAATAAAGTCTTGAATTTGGATTTGGAGCGCCAGATGCTCTTAAAGTATTCACTGCCACAATCGTGCGGAGTGATTAGTCTCCATCAACAGCTGCCAAATATAGTTGAATAATAGAGTATTAAGAATTCGTTTCTTTTTTCATCGGCTAATGGTAGTTATGAGTGTCAACATTTTCCGGGGCATGCATGAGTGGGTCCTAGAACCGTGCAAACCATACAAGTTTTTTTCTTTTTGTGTGAATTAGTACTACATAGAAATTACTAACGCCATATATATATATATATATATATATATATATATATATGTCTCTCACATCGAATGATCGAATGAAGTTGCCAATGCTCAGCCCTCAGACCCACAACACTTACATTTATTTATTCATTTTTGACAACCCATAACTTCTTAGTTGTAATAATTTGGGTCATTTGGTTAATTAACATGATGAAGTTACAAATCTAACGTTATTTTTCCAGATAGTTAATATGGGATCATTAATCTTTCATTTAAGTTCGACAGCTATTTAATACTATTACGTACTCAGCTGTTGTAGCCGGGATGAGGGTTCAATTGAATCTTCTGCGAGTTTTAAATTGGCGTCCTTTTTGTCCTCCACGTGGGCCTGATCATTATGATACTAATAAAATCCTGTTGTAGAAATGAAAGAAGATTTTAAGGCACCGGATTGGGAATACATAATCAAATATGACCTGTCAAAGGCTGCAAAACTGAGATGTGTTTTGACATTAAACAACTGGATTTAATTCCAGTCCAATCTCACATACGGCGGCGACTGGGACAATGAAAAACAACTTTGATTAATGCATACGTAGTATTGCATATTGTATTACGAAGTTTTTTTTTATTTTTTCGGCCAGTATAAAATAAAGTTTAAATTAGCATTATCAATACCAAACATGGGGCACAAAGTCACGTCTATCTAATTTTAAATAAGAAAGAAAATAATTAGCACCATTTTAGGCTTGAATTATACTAAAACAAAAGTAAATTCTCCATGAACCCATATTACTAAGACGAGTTTTTTTTAATCAAACATATACTATTAGAATGGAAAAAAGAGAATTGGTGTTGGTAGGATTCGAACTTCTGACTTCTGAAACAAGGTTGTAAAGGTCTAACTATTCGATTTTCTACTTGTTTATTTTAAAATAAATTAGTCTTTATTAATACTCCCCAGTAGATATCTAGGTACCTCAATATTATTATCAAACGCTGTCATTGGTCGCCCATTCATCGATGATTTTGTTTATCATGATATCAACAAACAAATGATTTTTTTTTATGTATTTTTTTAAAAATTATAATAGTAATTTTAAAAATTATTTTCGATAAATATGTGTATAAGGTAGGAAAGTAATGGAAATGTATTTTAGAGTTTTCTAAAAGAACAAGCGTTTGAAAAATACGACAAACAAACAAAGAAACAGACAATATGAGTAATCCCTTACACAGTGATTTCTTTTTTGTAGGCATTACTTTCCATGCATGGCAAAGGAATATTCCATACAAATAGGTGCGCCGTTCGCCAAGTAAAAGTTAGGGTTCTTTCAATCAGAAGACATTGGCCCGACACCTCCATGACAAGAATCCATGGACACTGTTAGGCATACTGTGCAAAACATACGAAATTACTATTTAGCATTCCTTACCTCTTCTAGGAGGGGAGTATCAGACATTCTGCTTACCATTACAAGATAACCAAGGAACTATCTCTACTCTCTAGTGTATAAACCTCTTCGACCTTTTTTTTTTGTTTTTTATCTTATGTTTATAGCTTACAAAGTTTATAACATTTTTCATTTACTTTTATGTAAGATTAAGGATCCTCAATTTGATTTCTAATATTCTCAAACCGTTAAAATCTAAACTTATATCCATGAGGGTGCCTTTCGTAGTTTTACTTATGATAACAAAAGAAAAAAATAATGAAGAATCACCAGCCATGGTAAATAATGCAGTAATCTTATCCTTTTTACCTTCTCAGTTCCGGTCTTCTCAAGAATTTGACAATTCATGTCAGGCCACGGTCCGTGTCTACTGCTGGTCGCCTTTTATTGACGTTTTATTCTTTGGGCTTCTCGAGCTTAATTATCCATTTTATTTCTTGTGTTTATTTTCAGAGGGTGAAATATTGGTTATTTTTTTCTTTGTGTGGCAGGTGGGCTAATAATTGTTAACTTTTTCACAATAGCTTTTCTCCGTCTCTTTTGAGGTACGATCATGACCTTTATTTTTGTTATTTTGTTGTTGCTTTAGTAAAGGTGTTCAATTTTTTATACGATTATTATGATGTCTGTGAAAAAGCAAATTAATGTTAGGGCTAAAGCTAAAGCAGTATTGATGGCCTGATGGGTTTCACACTTTCTGCTGAGGTAATTATTCACAGTTGTCTTTATGATTACTGAATTACATGTGTTCTAGTAGAAAACTTGGAAAATGGCTCGGTAATTGTATCAAATTTTGGCTGAATTCTTACTTTTTACTCACGTTCTTGAGATTGATTTTGTGATTTGACGATCAAGTTGGTCTTATATGTGTAATGGTTGGCTCATAACACTACTTGACCAAAGCACATGTTACCCATAAATATATATATAAATAAAAATAATAGGGCATTTTTTTTTCTCCTTTTGTTATTACATCATCGGTTAAATGGAATAGGCATTGTATAGGGATTAGTGAGCTAATAATAATATTGCATTTTTTATATAATATTCTAAATATAATACTATGCATTTTTTGAAATGTGAAAAAAGTTAGTTAAAAAATATAAAATTGTGACTTAAAAACGTATTTTAAGAATATTTCACAATAATAATTTGAAAAATAGACTGTCCATAGGTATTTAATACTGAAACTTTTGTTCGCCAATCGTTCATTTGGGCCTTTCAGGCCGTGTATTTGCATGACCTAGACAACTAATAGCCCATCAGCCAAGTCATACTTATGTTTTGGTGTAGTGGACTGCTATATTTTTTCGCCGTAGAGGGAATGTTCTGGTCTGGACCCCGTCGGATACCAAATATGGGTGGTAGTAGTTATACCGGAATAACAAGTCACAGGAACGTTAGTAATGTAGTGGGCTTCGGCCGCCTAATGCGCCGGAAGAAAAGGTGTGTTATGGACAGCCTATTCGACCATCCAAGACTTAGACATCGTACGTGTTTAAATCATTTTTGTACGCTGATATAATGGGTGTGGTGTAGCCCTTGTGAGGCTTTATAATTTTACTTTGTAGATACTATAGTATAAAAAATAGTCACATAAGTTGGTGCATTTGTGGATTATAAAATCTAGATGTGGAGTCATGAATCGAATTCAAATAAAAATTTTGAAATCTTACACAATTTGGTAACTCGGCTTCAAGTTTGAAAGGCAAAAAGAATAAGAT
>JAMWEH010001780.1:0-123243 GCA_024721245.1 Mitragyna speciosa
TATAACAAAACAAGTCCATTTTGATAATTTAATCAAAAAAACACCAATTAAATACCTTAAAATATCATGAATTATTTTTAAATTGGTTATCTCTTTCTTATTAATATATTTGTTTGTAAAATTTTAATAGATAAACTAAATTTTATTTAAATTAGTTAGATAACTGAGTTTAGAAGAAGTGATATTTGGAGAAAATTAAAAATTTAATATAAGAATATAAGTACTTTTGACGCTTTTGTGACTAATTAATTAATTTGTTAAGATTTATTTATCTTTTTAAAAGTAATTAAGCATATTTTAAAGTATTGGATTGGTGTTTTTGGGTTATATTATCAAGATGCGTTTATTTTATTATGAAAAATATAAGCACAAGGAGTGTAAGTGTAATTTTTAAAACTTAAGGGGATGTAAGTGTCATTATGACGAACCTCAATGGAAGTATTTGAAATTATCCCAAATAGAAACACACGTGCTACAAGTACGACTACAGTTCCCTCAAAGCACACAAGAATAGAGGTGACGAGGCAAATAAATTTGTAACAATTAATTCTAGGATTTGACGACTTTAAGAGAATCAATAAACACATCCAAGAGGTTACATACCTGAAGGGATTCTTTGAGATTCTTGCCCTATCATCTAACTCATGTTTTGTTACAGGTCAAGAAAAAATGGCCGCCAAGTTTGGAAATCAAGGAACTGGTTATGGCGACGCTGGATGTGGTTGCATGCATGGTTGCTGCAGGTGCTGTACTAAGGACGCCAAGAATGGAAATCAAGGAACTGGCTATGGCGACCAAATGTGTCGTTGCCTACATGGCTGCTGCAGGTGCTGTTCCAGTGCTGATGAAGTTCCTGATACTGAAGTTGAAGACAACATAAAAAATTAAAACAATAATATTAATCACACGAACTGAGTGAAATCATATATAGGTGGTAAATCGATGGTCATATATCATCTGCATAAATGTTTATCTTGTCTTTAATTACGTTGGTTATCTCTGTGTAAAATATGTGGTTTGAGTGTTGTGTGTTGAATAAATAATGCATGAATGAGCATTCGCTCGAGTGCTCAACTAATGTTGCCATGCTTAATCAATAAATTATTCCTGTTGATTGTGTATAACTTTTTCATTTGCATTACTATCTTATAGACCCATCAAGAAATAGAATTTCAGTTAAAAAATAATTCAAATAATTAGCTTTTTGAGTTGTTGTTACAGTATGTGAAAAATTCTTACATCTACCCGATTTACAGCGGCATCTTAATCATTTTCAATTTGAATTCAGTTTTGATTGATAAAATCTCTACAATAACTTCTGCAAGCAAACAACACAGAGGGATTGTGCTAATAAAGTTAGGATGTTTAATTATCAATAAAATTCTAACTATAATTCCTAGTGACAAAAAGTATAAACTCCTATACTGAGTGAAAATAAATTTAGGTCAAGTGACTTGATAAAATTTTATTAACTATCAAGTGGTTGAGTATATTTATTAGTTTCTTATTGAGATAAATAGCTAATTACCATGCTAATGAATGGGAAAACAAAGTAGTTTTGTACGTATTATTAGGACGTCGAATTCTCCGCAGATACAAGGGTGGCTAGGTAAAGCCGAGTATTTGCTAAATTGATAGGGATTATTGCTGTATCCCGATTTTATACAAGGAAATTTATTTTTTAATAATTTATTTATCCACGCATTCCTCTCTTGTTGCATGTATTTTCCTATACACAAGCAGTAGCAATCTTATTTGTTATTTGATTGAAGAAAAGCAAATGATATTTACTATTTTTTAATCCAAAGAATGAAAACAACCCCTAGAAAGAAAATGATAACTGTTTGTTCATTGTCTAAAAATATTAGAATACTTTGTAAATAAGCTTTATCGCTATTTATTTTCTTAGCAATTTATTAAAAACTGTACATGACTTTGTGCGAGTTAAATGAATTTTTTTTTAAAGGAAATCTCTAGCAAGTTCACTGTACCAAACATATTTATTAATGACAAATAATGCAATTCTGAAAATTGGAAAAACTACTTAATGGATTATGGATGGATTGCGAAAACTAGTTAAGTCATGTACAATTACACGACTAGCTATGAACCCGTCTAACATACAAAATAATTTGAAATTATTATTTTCTTTTGAAATAATTTTAGGAACCTTCCTAAGGTGATAATTTCACCTAACACTCCTGAGGTTTAAAATTTTACATTGATTTCCCGTAGCCTTAAAAAATAACCATGGTCACCTTAATATATTAATAAATCAAATCCTTCCTAAATTTTGCAACCTTTTCTTTTTGTCTTTCTCCAACCCTTCTAAACCCTCCAAAATTAACCCCATGCAAACTCTCTCATTTATTCCCTTCCTTCTCGTTATTTAATAGCCTCTCTCTCTCCATATATATTTATCCCTCTTTATGATTGTAGCGGCCCTTTCAAGATGACTAATTCATTATTTAAGAAGTTCCTTTTTTACTACTCTGATGACTTTATTTTATTTTATTTTTGGCAAAAATATTGTTAGAAAAATGGGCATTTCCAGAATTGAGTTTTGTTTTTTTTTTTATTATTCTTTTAAGTTGGGGGATCGACACTGGTTCCAGCCTCAAGTATTACTTGAGCCAAGCTCAAACCTGTTTTTAAAAGTGTTTGTCGAGTTCAAGTTCGAATTGGAGCATTCATATATTTTCCTTTGTTGAATTCAAACATGATGATGATAGTAAGTTCAAATCGGTTCATTTTCACCCCTTGCTTAAACCACCAATAGTCCAAGATGATGTTTATATCTTATGTGAGATATCACGTGCTAGAACACCATAAACGTATATTGATTTCATAGTCAACTTTGATTCGGATTCTAAATATTTCATAGCAAGAAGCGTGCCGCATATAATTTCAATAAAAAAAAAAGACAATTAGAGGTTATTTATCCTTCTGAAGATGTGAAATCTCTTGAGCTAGTTTTCTATGCTATCATTATGTTAGTTTATTTTGAAAAATGAAAATCATTTATCTCTCATCCCCAAAAAAAAAAAAAAAAAACTTTTTGACAAGTAAACATTTCAATAGGGAAAAAAATGGAAAATTTGACATGAATATACGAATGGCTTGGGCATATCCGATTTAAACTAAATTGAAGGCCTTTATTGTAAATGCCCATTTTTGAATGCTCTTCCATCATAACAATAAAAAGGAAAATGTATCGTAAATAAAATGAAAGGAAAAAATGTTTTTTTTCTCTTTTTTAAAGTTAAATGAAAATGGAACGTGTATGTCCTCCCTCCCTAAAAACACAAAAAACACTAGGGAAATATATATATATATATATATATTTGTGTGTGTGTATTATTTAGCCCTTAAACTTTTAAGTCCAGATACTTTTGGCTTCTCAACTATTAACTGCATCATATTGCCTATTAAACCCTAAACCTTTATATAAAGAGAACCAACATTAACCCCTCACTACACCTAAATCTCAAAGCTATTTTTTACATTCTCTTTTCTCTCCACCACTAGATTTACAATATCTTTGTCATTATAGCAGTCATTCTCGTCCTCTACTACCACCATTGTTGCCCTTACTGTCACGCCCCAGGCCCGCAGGCTCAGCGCGCGACCAGAGTCTGAGCAGCCAAGTCCAACTTTTGGGCTCCGTCCTCGCTAGCCCAAAATGGATATTCCAAGTTAGACTTGAGTGCTTAGACTCAACTTATACATTGGTCTAAGTTACTTAACTTTTTCCAATGTGGGACAGGGTATTACATTCACCCCTCCTTATTAGGCTTTGCGTCCTCGCAAAGCCCAATCCATGCATGCATGATCCGGACTGTCCACTTAGTTGCAGAGGACATGCATGCATACTTAGTTCCTCCACTTCCTTGTGTAGTCCGGCCCAATACCATAGGCCCAGTCTCACCCCGTGCAGAGACCACACGAGGTTCGCTCTGATACCATTCTGTCACGCCCCAGGCCCGCAGGCCCAGCGCGCGACCAGAGTCTGAGCAGCCAAGTCTAACTTTTGGGCTCCGTCCTCGCTAGCCCAAAATGGATATCCCAAGTTGGACTTGAGTGCTTAGACTCAACTTATACATTGGTCTAAGTTACTTAACTTTTCCAATGTGGGACAGGGTATTACATTAATTTCTGTCACGCCCCAGGCCCGCAGGCCCAGCACGCGACCAGAGTCTGAGCAGCCAAGTCCAACTTTTGGGCTCCGTCCTCGCTAGCTCAAAATGGATATCCCAAGTTAGACTTGAATGCTTAGACTCAACTTATACATTGGTCTAAGTTACTTAACTTTTCCAATGTGGGACAGGGTATTACATTCATCCCTTCTTATTAGGCTTTGCGTCCTTGCAAAGCCCAATCCATGCATGCGTGATCCGGACTGTCCACTTAGTTGCAGAGGACATGCATGCATACTTAGTTCCTCCACTTCCTTGTGTAGTCCGACCCAATACCATAGGCCCAGTCTCACCCCGTGCAGAGACCACACGAGGTTCGCTCTAATACCATTCTGTCACGCCCCAGGCCCGCAGGCCCAGCGCGCGACCAGAGTCTGAGCAACCAAGTCCAACTTTTGGGCTCCGTCCTCACTAGCCCAAAATGGATATCCCAAGTTGGACTTGAGTGCTTAGACTCAACTTATACATTGGTCTAAGTTACTTAACTTTTTCCAATGTGGGACAAGGTATTACACTTACTCTCACCATCGCTTCACTTTTCTCTCCATGACTAGATTCCATCACTATCATAGATTCCTTTCTTTTTCCTCTTCCACTACCTACATGTCGCCACTAATATCATCAGCAATCTTTGAAATTCCAACTCTTAATTGAACTAGTGAGGTGACCAAATCGTGATTTAACCAGTGAAACCGGTTCAATTCCGATTCAATATTTTTAAAAACAATTAAAATATATAAATACCTAGACATTCTATGGACCATATTAGACATCATCTGATAAAAAGTTAAATGTTTTTAAAAAACTGAGGCTTTCACTAATAATTTTTTAAAATGTAAATTCAAATATATAAATTCATCTCAATTGTATCTTCAAAGAAATAATTATATTCATAAATCCTACCCAAAAATGCTACCACATCCTGAAATTAGTAATTAATAACATTAGAGTTTTTGAAAAAGTATTCTTTTTTTTCAATTAGTTGATAAAATTGCAAAACCGATGGTTCACGATTCAAGATATGATTTTGATGGTTTTCAACGATTCTCTAATCTAGTCTACCCGTGTAAATCAGATCGAAACCATGGTCAATTCGTAGTTCAACTGATCGAACTAACTGGTCCGGTCCGATTTTTAAAATATGGACAACCAGTACTTCTTTTTACCACCAAATCTATCACTAGATCTACCACTAGATCCAATACTTTTATCACTATTGTAGCCATCTACCTCTTTATGAAAAATTCTTAAATAGACCTGGTTAATAGCCCTATCTATGTAATATGTGGTCTAAAATAGAGACACGTAAGCATCGTTAATAACTTTCTTACGTCAACATGCATCATTATGCTTATTTGACACTCTTTTAGACCACAAAATCCATAGGTAGAGCCGTGAACCCGGTCTACTTAAAAATCTCCCCCTTTTCATTTACGACCATTATTACAGCTACTACCATTACTTTGTTTTTTTTCTTTCCACCATCAAATCTATTGTTTGATTCATTGTTTAGATTTGTCATCCCTAAAACAAGGAATTAGAGGTGGAGATAAAAGAGAAGATCATTTGATCACGGTCCTAGCCATGAGTAGGGAGGATATCTATGCATAATTTAGGGTCTTTAAGGCTGGTAATTGCTTTGCCAATTTGTCAACCACCTCCCATTCATGTTAACCTAGCCTTGAATTTAAAGAAATTGTGGAGATTTTAGAAAGAAAAAAAGGGATAGAGAAAAGATCTAGTATGGAGGAATGTAATGACAAAAATATCTCCAAGAATTAGCTCGTAATTTACACTTGTGCACGGAAAATACTTAGGTAACCATGGACCCTTTGATCCTCCAACAGCCACGTAGTATCTCACATTTTCTAAACAAAAAAAATTTAAAAATCTGAAACCCTTTCTGTTGCTAATTGGGATTAAACAACATAGCTTTCCTTTTTGTTTTTCGAGAAAAATAGGTGTAGAAAAGTTGAAGATACAACAAGATGTATCACAGCACCCCTGTAAATTTTCCCTCCATTCTTTTCCCTCATTCTACACACTTCTTATGCACTTCTCATCCATCTTGGAATTTTCCAAACCTTGCCATAGAAGAATTCTTGTCTCATGTGATTGACTCCTTGTTATCATGTCACAAGCACACCGCATAGCACTATTTGAGAAAAGTATTTGTGACCCTGTGGCACTAATTTGAAAAAAAATTTCGTGACTAATTTTATTCACTCATTTTTTAGCTTCTTGACTCTAGCGTTTCAACAAATACATATCAGGAAATTTTCCTATGTTCTCAAATCTTAGTGCTCCTAATGCATGAGTGCCAAAGTAAGCCCACGGATTTAAATTTGTTGCATGTGCATTTAACCTCCATTTTTTAAACATCAAGATGGACTATACTTTATCTTTTTTTACTTCCAATACACATAAAGACTTCAAATTCAGGCACAGCACCACTTGAGCTTTTTACCACAAAGTTGGTAGCCAAAACACCCATGAATTCTTACTCAATCTTCTTGTACAACCTGTGAGTATAATAATGGGTAGCCTGCTACAATAGTATGCTCTCTTTAACTTGAATTGGTATTCTTCCTTGCTTACGCATGAAATCAGCATCTGCTTCACTTTGCCTTCATCTTCTCATTTTTCGTCAAACTCGAGAACAAATTTAGTTTATGAAGTTGTCATACTCCCAATTTCCTTTAAAACTTTATTTGTGCCTTCACTTCTAGAAATGGACTTAAAACCTGCACTAAAGGCATCATGGTTGAATGTTGTATAACGCTTGTGTCGGAGTCCATACAATCTCTCCAACCACTTATGGCCTTCAAGATTATATTTTTTTATCATTGTTGACCATGTTGTTTCAAACGCATCTTCTGTCTCGCAACCAGATAAGCAATGATAAAACAATTTTTGGAATCCAACAATCTTAAAATTAGGTTTATGAGATGGGGCATTCTAAAAAATATGCCATAAGCACAACCTATGTTGACAATTAGGAAATACAATTCCAACTACATTCGTGCTAGCTTGTGCTTAATCCATCATAAATGCTTTGGGAGCTTTGTTATCTATTGATTCCAAGAATGTTTTGAAAGCCCACTCAAACGTACCTAGTTTTCTCATTTAACAAAAAAGCACAGTCCAAAACATATGGTCCACCGATGATGGTTAATATAAATAAATGGTGCACACACTAAGTCATAATAATTTTTTCTGTAAGTAGTATCAAATACTACAACATCTCCAAAAAAATCATAATCTATATGTGATCTTCTATCCTCCCAAAAAAAAAAAAAGTTAATCATTCGACCCTTATTGTCCAATTCTACATCCCAATAATACATTCCTTCTTCGTTCACCTTAGTCTTAAAATGATTCACCAGACTCTGTGTATCACCCTTTTGAATATTTGATCTTCTTTCTTTATCAATGTGATTGTATGCACCTTTTTTAGTAAATCTTAAGGTAGCAACTCCACCATTCTCTCTTTTCAAATAAGAATATGCATCTACAATAGCTACAATAGATCCACTACCTTTATCACTATTGTAGCCACCTGCCTCTTCATGGAAAATTCTTAAATGGACCCCGTACATGGCCCTATCTATGTAATATGTGGTTTAAAGTAGAGCCACTTAAGCATCCTTAATCACTTTCTTACGTCAATATGCATCATTATGCTTATATGGCACTCTTTTAGATCACAAAATCCATAGGTGGAGCAGTTAACCCGATCCACTTAAGAATCTCTTCCTCCTTATATACGACCATTATTACAGCAACTATCATTTTTTTTTCTTTCCACCATCAAATCTATTGTTTGATTCATTGTTGGATTCGTCACCCTTAAAAAAAGGACTTAGAGGTGGAGGTAAAAGAGAAGATCATTTGATCACGATCCTAGCCATGAGTAGGGAGGATATCTGCACATAACTTGGGGTCTTTAAGGCTGGTAATCGCTCTGCCAATTTGTCAGCTACCTGTTATTCATGTTAACCTAGCCTTGAATTTAAAGAAATTGTGGAGATTTTAGAAAGTAAAAAAAAAAGGATAGAGAAAAGATCTAGTATGGAGGAATGTAATGACAAAAATATCTCCAAGAATTAGCTCGTAATTTCCACTTGTGCACGGCAAATACTTAGGTACCCGTGGACCCTTTGATCCTCCAACAGCCACGTAGCATCTCACATTTTCTAAACAAAAAAATTTTGAAAAATCTAAAAACCCTTTTTGTTGCTAACCGGGATTCAACGACATAGCTTTCCTTTTTATTTTTCGAGGAAAATAGGCGTAGAAAAGTTGAAGAAACAGCAAAATGTATCACAGCACCCCTGTAAATTTTCCCTTCATTCTTTTCCCTCATTCTACAAACTTCTTATGCACTTCTCATCCAACTTGGAATTTTCCAAACCTTGCCATAGAAGAATTCTTGTCTCATGTGATTGACTTCTTGCTATCATGTCACAAGCAAACCGCGTAGCACTATTTGAGAAAAGTATTTGTGACCCTGTGGCACTAATTTGAAAATCTTTTTCCTGGTCAACTTTATTCACTCATTTTTTAGCTTCTTGACTCCAGCATTTTAACAAATACATATCAGGAAATTTTCTTATGTTCTCAAATCTTAGTGCTCCTAATGCATGAGTGCAAAGTAAGCCCATGGATTTAAATTTCTTGCATGTGCATTTAACCTCCATTTTCTAAACATCAAGTTGGACTATACTTTGTCTTTGTTAACTTCTAATACACGTAAAGACTTTAAATTCACGCACAGCACCACTTGAGCTTTTTACCACAAAGTTGGTAGACAAAACACCTATGAATTCTTGTTCAAACTTCTTGTACAACCTGTGAGTATAATAATGGGTATCCTACTGCAATAGTGGCTCTCTTTAACTTGAATTGGTATTCTTCCTTGCTTACACATGAAATCAGCATCTACTTCACTTTGCCTCCATTTCCTCATTTTTCGGCTAAAACTCGAGAACAAATTTAGTTAATGAAGTTGTACATGCTCTCAATTTCCATTAAAACATTATTTGTGACTTCACTTCTAGAAGTGGACTTAAAACCTGCACTAAAGGCATCATTGTTGAGTGCTGTACACCACTTGTGTCATCGAGTCCATACAATCTCTCCAACCAGCTTATGGCCTTCAAGATTATATTTTCTTATCATTGTTGACCATGTTGTTTCAAACTCATCTTCTGTCTTGCTAACCAGATAAGCAGTGATAAAACAATTCTTGGAATCCAACAATCTTAAAATTAGATAGATGAGACTGGGGCATTCTGAGAAATATGTCATAAGCACAACCTATGTCGACAAGTTAGGAAATACAATTCCAACTGCATTCATGATAGCTTGTGCTTGATCCGTCATAAATGCTTTGGGAGCTTTGTTACCTATTGATTCTAATAACGTTTTCAAAGCCCACTCAAAAGTACTGATTTTCTCATTTGATAAAAAAGCATATCCAAAACATAAGTTCTACCAATGATGGTTAACACCAATAAATGGTGCACACACTAAGTCATAACAGTTTTTTCTTTGAGTAGTATCAAATACTATAAACTCCAGAAAAATCATAATCTATGCGTGATCTTCCATCCCTCCCAAAAAAGTTCATCATTCGACTCTTATCATCTAATTCTACATCCCAATAATACATTCTTTCTTCATTCACCTTAATCTGAAAATGATTCACCAAACTCTGTGCATCACCCTTTTGAATATTTCATTTTCTTTCTTTATCAATGTGATTATATGCATCTTTTTTGGTAAATCCTAAGGTAGCAACTCTACCACTCTCTCTTTTCAAATAAGAATATGCATCTACAATAGTTATTCCAGAATCAACCATTGACACCAAAGTTAAACTTTTATCGTTTATAACATTCCTAGCAGACCATAGAAGATGTTTCTCATGATTCTTTGCAAGCTTTATGATTATGATCTTTAACAATATTATTTAACTACCAATTACCCTCTTTATCCACTTTGAAGTTAGCCATAACTGTGCATTCTGTTCTCATTTCCAACTTGTTAAACGTGACATCAAGTGTGCCTTCTTTTTTGGACTTTAATTCTTGCTTAGAACAAAAATACGATTTTGTTCTAAAAAGTTTTGTCCTTTGATAGTAATATTGCTTTCTCTTTCAAACACTAAATCCAACTGCATGAGCGTAGGCATGATATAAATCACATGCTTTTTCCTCTGAATTCACAACTTCATTTAGCAATTTATGCTCCAACTTTTGAATGAGTGAATTGGTACAATCATTTTTTTCATCAACATTTGTCTATGTTCCCAAAGTATCCAGTTGTTCATCGTCGCTAATGGTAAAAATAGTATCCATACAACCTGGAACATAAAAAAAAAAAAAAAGTCACTTAACATGGCGTGAATGTAAGCAAAATTGACCATCAAATATAAATGTTTTAGTTAAATTATAAACTTTTTTATGCACTAAGCAAATTGCTAAGGAGCCTATATTGCAAGATACATAAATCATTTCAATAATTAATTAACCTCTCACTTTGTGAATCTTTGTTATGGTTTTGATTCTTCCTTTTTTCTTTCCTTTTTAAAATCTAACAAATCTTGTGAGGTATTTATAAAATTTTGTATGCAAAAAAATGTCATTTTGCATCTCTATAATTTATAAATCAAAACTAAAAATAAATTGAAACAAAGAAAACGATCTCGATAACATGCAAATTAAATTTATAAGCAAACACTGTGTAAATAAAAAGTGTATTGATATTTAGGTGGTGTTTGATAAAATTGAAATATAAAATTTGAAGTTTGATGTCAGAAATTGAAGTGTTAAAAGTATTAAGTTGCTGAATTGATAAAATTTTACTTATTTGATAATTAACTGAATATATGCATGGATTTAATATCTCACCTCATACATATAATTATTTTATCTTAAAATTTTAAAATAAATTAATAATAGACCTCTATAAGAAAGAAAGATATCATTTGTTTGTGAGAGATAGATGATAAGTGTATTTGTGTTAGAATGTGTGTGAGAGAGAGAAAGTATGTGTATATATGTAAAAATGTATTATATGTGAGAGAAGAAAAAATTTATATATATATATATATATGTTGTGTATAAGAGATAGACAATGTATATGTGGAAGTATGTATGCGTGTAAAAGTGTATATGCAAGAAAGTATGTAGGTGTAGGCAAGAAAAACTCTGTATATACGGGGAGAGAGAGTGTGTGTGTGTGTGGTGTGAGTGAGAGGGAAGGAGAGAGAATATGTGTGTTTGTATAAAATTGTGTGTATATGTGTGTGTGTGCGTGTGTATTTGTGAGAGAGAATGTGTGTGTGTGTGTGTGTGTGAGAGAGAGAGAGAGAGAGAGTGCAGATATGAGAAAGAATATGTGTGTATACATGTGTGCATGGGTGAGTATGTGAGAGTGAGTGTGTATGCGTGCGTGGGTGTGTCTAAAGGATGAGGGAGAGTATTAAAATTTAGCAGATTAAGTGAATTTTTTTTTACTTAAAATTTTGTACAAAAATTAAATAAGTACTTAATATATTAAGTGGCAAAGGAATTTTATTATCGAACATAATGAATTCAAAAAACTCTTAATCTATTAATTTTCAACATTAAATTGTGTTATCAAACACCTCCTTCGAAAACTTACTTGTAACTATTCAAACAATCCGTAATGCTTATTGATCTTTTGTTGAGGGTCTCAATAATTTCAAGAACACATTTAGAACAAAAAGAAGAATAAATAAAATGAGAAGTGCATAAGAAGTCTATAGAAGAAGGGAAAAGAATGGAGCAAAAATTTATGAGGGTACTGTGATGCATCTTGCTGTTTCTTCAACTTTTCTACGCCTATTTTTTTCTCAAAAAATAAAAAGTAAGGATAAGTCATCAACCCCGATTAGAAAAAGAAAGGGTCTTCAAATTCTTCAAAAATTTTTTGTTTAGAAACTGTGAGAAACTATGTGGCTATTGGAGTACCAAAGGATTTACGACTCACCTGTAAATCTGATCAACCTAAGTATTTGTCTTTGTGTGTGCTTTGTGCTTCACACGCTTTAATAGTAAAATAGACAAAATGACTAAAAGTATATATTTTTAGAAACTCATTATGCAACACGAGACAATAGTTAAAGGGTCAAAATTGTACAAACATCAAAGTTCAAAAGCCAAATATGTTTTTTCTGTAATTCCCATAATTATACGGGGAAATGACCAAAGTACCGCCCATGTGATAACCTGAAGACAAAATGACGTAATTGCCCACCTACATTCTTCAGTATCCTATAGGTTAGGGTTTCGGCTCAAAACCTCAGTCTTCCTTCGAGAGTGTGAGAGAGAGCCGCCGTCGCCTTACAGCCGCAGTAGGAGGAGCACCACCGCTACCGCCTCCGCAAACATGGGTAAGCTAATGAGATTTCCGTTTCACCCCTCTCTTTATATTATCTACGTCAAGTTTATTGATAAATTCATGGGGTATTTTGGAAAATCTAGGTATTTCGAGAGATTCTATGCACAAGAGACGTGCCACTGGTGGCAAGAAGAAGGCTTGGAGAAAGAAGAGAAAGTAAGAAATAAAAAAGAATTCTTGATTCTAACTCTTCATTTTCTCTTCCTTTTTTGAGAGTCTTTTAGAAAAAGAGATATTTTTTGGGCTTAGATCTGTTTGTTGTTGAGTTCTTTATAATGAGTTATGTTTATTGTTGGAATTTATGGGGAGAAAAATTTGTAGGAAAGAAAAAGGTTATAAATTTATTGTAAAACATGTGATTTAGGGAGTTTGAAATGACGATGAGTTTTGATTTTTTTTTTTTTGTAATTTTTTAACTATAACGTTTTTTTAAAGCGATTTTAAGAAATGGGTTCATTGGATTTTTTTGTTATTGATGCCAATCTAATTGAAGTATCATTTTCTGACAGAAGTGTTATACTCGTGGCATGTGCTTGAAGGATTCTTGTTATAGGAGTGGTTTTTCCTGTGTGTTGGTTTTTGCAAACTTGTGTTCTTGTTTTAAGTAGTGATTGGCTGAGGTGAAAGATTTTTTATGGGATCAAACTGTCTTAGTAGAATTTTGTCAAGATTTTGAATGATATAAAGATAGTGATTGCTAAATGAGTATTTGAAGTTGCTTTCAAGTGAGGAGTGATGGTAATGGAATTTAATGCATATGTTCATAAGGATTGTGAATGTAGTACAATTTGAGGAGAATGGCAAATTGGACTATCTGAAGTTACAGATATTGTAGGTAAATGAATGACAAAAACACGGAAGCACTGAAGTGTAACTATATTGACTACAAGCAATGAGACCAATTTATGAAGGATTTTGTATTTGTGTAGATTTTTTCATGGGTTCAAAGAAAGATTAGGCATTGGCAATTGCTTAAATTTGAGTTTCGGATGATGCCATAGATGTAAAATTAACCGTGCTCCAATTCTTCAATTAGAAGAGACCCTTGAGCAACTGAAAGAAATTGGGGGAATGGGCAGGGGAAGTTTCAGATTGCAGAACCTTTCTGGATATTACCATCAAGTGATTGTTTTTTGGGAAAAGTTGTCATTGTGCTTTGTCTTTCATTATCTATTGAGGTTGGGATTGTTAAGAAGATAACCTTATCCCGCGTAACATCTCTGTCTGTTTCTGCTTTCTGTACAAGGCATATAGTTTATATTGTTGCTTGTATTAATACAAACTTACAAAATTGGTGAATGAGTGTTATTGTTTATGTGTTCTCTTTACTTCTGTTGGATCGTGCATATGAAGACATTTTCTTCATCCTAACTTAATCATTCGATCATGGCTTTTTAACCCCATGAAATGTTAATGGATTTACCTTTGTTGTTCAATGCAGGTATGAGCTTGGTCGTCAACCTGCTAATACTAAGCTCTCAAGCAACAAGACAGTGAGGAGAGTCCGAGTGAGAGGAGGCAATGTTAAGTGGAGGGCTCTCAGATTGGATACTGGAAATTACTCTTGGGGAAGTGAAGCTGTCACCCGCAAAACTCGTATCCTTGATGTGGTTTACAATGCCTCTAACAATGAGCTTGTGAGAACTCAAACCCTGGTGAAAAGTGCCATTGTCCAGGTGGATGCTGCCCCATTCAAACAATGGTACCTTCAACACTATGGTGTTGATATTGGTAGGAAGAAGAAGGCAGCAGCTGCAAAGAAGGAAGAGGTACTATCGTTTATACGTCTGCTTTTCAGCCAATTAGTTGATATTTAACTCTACCTTGTATTGAAGCTATCATAAATCAATGTTTAATAAACAGCTATAGTTTCAAAATTTACATGCTCCTTTCCAAAGATTAAGTCTTTATGTTCCTAGTGCATATCAACTTGATCTGTTGCTTCATCATAGATAGTGTCAATTTGATTGATAACTTGTTTTGTCAATTGTTTTTTAGCTCTATGATTCTATTATACCTTAGTGAACTGCCTATGGATGAACAAGTATTTTATAGATACAAATAAGGTATTTTAAGCTGGTTGGCATGAAATACATGGGAAAGATGCATGGATATGGATATTTAATTTTTATGATTAGTTTGGCTATGCTAGATTGGCATAGAGGGTCAACTAGTGTCCTGCAGAATGTGCTTGTTTTGCGACTTGTGGCCGATGCTCTACCTTAATGGCTTTATATGCTATTTGTGTCGGGGAAGTGAAGCTTTTTCAAAGTAACTAGATGGAATCTTCTATGATTTAATGATAAAGTAAGATATTATGACCTATGGATGTAGCCATAGGATCATCTAATGTTCTTTCTTGATGTTTTGTTATGTTACTGAATTTCTAAAATGGATGAGCAGGAAGGTGAAGGTGAAGGTGCTACAGCCACAGAGGAAACCAAGAAAAGCAACCATGTTCTCAGAAAGATTGAGAAGCGCCAAAAAGATCGTAAGCTTGAACCCCACATTGAAGAACAATTTGGATCTGGCAGGTTGTTGGCTTGTATTTCATCGCGACCTGGTCATTGTGGAAGAGCCGATGGGTGAGTGTTAATTAGTGTTACGTTAACCTGTGTATATCTCTTTATTGTGCTGAATTATCCTATTCTCCAAATTTCCGACCACAGATACATTTTGGAAGGTAAGGAACTGGAATTCTATATGAAGAAGATTCAGAGGAAGAAGGGCAGGAGTGCTGGTGCTGCCTAAGCTCCATTTTGCTTGAGCTCTCAGCTGGATCAGATGCGAGCATCATTATCTTGCTTTCTGTTCTAGTACCCGTGAGCCATATTGTAGCCTGTTACCAAGCTTTGAAATTTTGTTTTTTTGTCAGGCTGGCTAGAGTCTAAACTATATTATTGTGTTTTGATGTGAGATTTTTGATGTATTATGATAATTTGATCTGCTTAATCTTATGAACAATAATTAGTAGTATGTTTAATGTGTTGCCTTATTGCCCATAATTTTTACTTCTAGTTTCCAGTATCCCATCTAATAAACACGGCATAAAAAGTAATATATTCTCTCCTTTTTAGCTTTGATGTTCAACTTGCAGCTGATGCACTAGGAGCTAGTTTTGTTGAGTTTGAAAACATTCGACAGATGACAAGGTCTTCAAGGGACAAGAGCAATGATTACCACTAATTTTGATGTCTTAAGCACTTCCTTTTGGTTTGTATAGAACAGTTTGTCCGGATGGCAAACTCATCAGTAATTTAGTAGAGGCGATTTTTAATTCTAATTATGAACCAAAATTTAGCTGTTGTTTGCTTTGCCACGATGGATACGATTGCCATTGTTGGAGTTGTATTATTAAAGCGGTATAATTGTCATTGTTAGATTGAGCATGTAATCTTTAGATTAAGAATATTATTGGCCTTGTTTAGATTTACAGAGCCAGAGGAAAGGGAAATGAGGGACTGATTAGGAAGGATAGCGGTGTTTGTGTTGGATTTATGAGATATTAGAGAAGCCGTGAATCTTTTCCAAAAGAAAATCATTTGGTGGGGTAAGAATTCTATTGAACTTCTTTAACTGTAACTTTTCATGGTCAAAAGCATGGGGAGCATTAACTATGGTAGAGACTTTTTCGCCCCCTTTTATCTTTCCCCATTCGCTTTTTGTTCTTTGTTTTTTCAAAGAATTATTTTACATAGAATCAAGAAATATGAGTGTGTTTGGGTAGTTGGTGGTTGTGGTAACAGTTATGGCTGGTGTTGAAGTACATTTACCGAGATGTGAGAAATTTTCAAGAAAATTGAGGAGATGAGTTGTCTTACTATAGTAGTGGGCTAAATCTGGAGTTGGCATTATGGAAGTGTGCTTCAATATTGTTGATTCCCTAGTACAATTTCCCTTTTTTTTTTTTTGAAAGAACCACCCAGTACAACTTGAATAAAGTAACCAAACTGCACTATTAAAGCCCAATTTTAAGGTGCCGAACTTCTCTCTCTCTCTCTCTCTCTCTCTCTCTCTCTCTCACACATTTGTTCCAACCTGCTGAAATTAAATTAATACCATGAAACAGCACAAGATTGTATATCAACTCTGGGCAAATGTTTCATCATGAATCAATTCTTAAGGCATATTTTGCCACATCATGAATTAAGTCTTAGGCAGATTTTTTCAATCTATGACCAAGAATATTTTCTTTTCTTTTAGAACAATTGCAATTTTAACATCATTGCAATTTTCTTAAGATGAAATTTATTATCAGAATGTTACCTAGTGGGCATATCATGACCTGCATGTCCTACGGATGCAATTGCATTCTGGCTCTAGGAATCTCTAACTGTAATTGGTGCTGGCTAAGCTCGATCGGTACACCATGATAATTTGAATGAATGATTGATTGTGGAAAATAAAGAAATTTGTTTGTTTTTGTTTGTATGGTTCCACACATTGCAGACCTCTAGACTTTCATTGTTGACTTGGGTGCTTCTTGAAGTCACGTCCCTCTAGAAAAATTTCTTGGACTGAATACATTTGTGACAAATGAACCATCAATGCTGCAACAAAGAAAGATGCCAAACATTTTGATTCAAATTCTCTCTTTTGTTGCGCTTTCTTTACTGTCTATGGTCCCTGGCCTTCAAATCAGTGCAACTACAGGAGGCATATCATCAGATTTAAAGAAGCTCTAAAAGATCCTTCAAATGGACTAGCGTCCTACACAGGTGAAAACTGCTGTCTGTGGCCAGGTAATGGGCTGCAACAACCAAATAGGAAACATCTGTAAGGCCTGACCTCAAAGATAGTGGTGGTTATATGGAAGGACAGACTAAATCATTTAACCAAAACTCTTCATGTTTGGGGGCGAGACAAGTCCTTTCTCAACTTAAAAACATTTGAACTTTGGGCATGAACAATTTCCAGGGAAACCCTATTCCAGAGTTTTTAGGCGCATTCAAGGAACCGAATTATCAAAATCTCTATTCTCTATCTTTTGAGGAACAAGTTCCTGCTTATCTTGAAAACCTGTCAAATTTGCATTCTCTTGATCTGTATGATGTCAGAATGTCGGTTTCCGATTTGCACTGGCTCTAAGGTCATTTTTCTTTAGAATATCTCAACTTGGATTTGTCGATGTCAGTATGGCATGGCATCTACTCACTGGCATCAAGCTTCCTTCTTCCTTCTCTTTCAGAATTGAGATTAGAATACCGTGAACTTCACAACTATCCAGTGGCTGCCCAGATCGAAGTTAACTTCCCTTTCTGTCCTGAACTTGTACTTCATATGTATAGACTCTTCAATATCTCAGTGGTTCTTTAACACAGGTACCTTTATCGAGATTAATCTATCGTACAATGACATCAAAATGACATAAGTACCTTTATCGAGATTGATCTATCGTACAATGACATCAAAGGAGATGTTGGCAAATTTTTTTGTGGCTTATCCCTCAACTAAGCGAAACAGCTACCAAATTCACAGAGAATGTTCAAGACGTACTTTTCTTCATTTGGATAGTTATTTTTAGGAATGTTTTTTAGAAAATATTACTGTAGTAGTTTTGAAAATTCATTTGAGTAAATATGCAAATATGTATGAGATAAAAAAGCAATTGAGAAACATACTTGGTAGTTTTTTAAAAACATGTTCTTCACAAAATTAATCTTGAATTCTAACAATTTGATCTCAGGCTCTATTCCAGCATCAATAGAAAGCTTGAGGAGTTTGGAGACTCTATTCCAGCATCAATTAGGAAGCTTGAGGAGTTTGGAGGTATTAGACCTCTTTTGCAATCCGATATATAGTACCATTCCAGAGGGCACTTCAGAGGTACAGGATTAAAGTACTTCTATATCTTTCAGGATTCCAAAGAAGGTTTTCTATCCCAGAATCATTTTCATAGCCTCGTAAATTTAGAAATTCTATCAGTATCAACTTCAAGCAAAAAGTTGTTCTGGAATGCTAGTAAAAATTGGATTCCTCCTTTTTAATCTAAAAAAAATGTTCGAATCAATAATTACCACACTAATTACCAAATTTATACAAGATTTCTAGCTTGGCTAATGACTCAAAAGCTACTCTTCACAATCTCTCACTGGAGTTGGCCTCTCAGAGAATGCACCAATGTGGTTTTGGCAATTTACTCCTCAACTTATCAGTTTAGATATCTCTGATAACCAAATGGCTAGTATGCTTCCCAAACCATTGAAATTTTCTCGGGGTGTATGGATCGATTTCAGGTCGAATCGCTCCGAGGATACTCGCCCATCACGGAGCAAAGTGTCATATCTGAGTTTGGCAAGCAACTAAACATCAGGAACGACCCTAAGAACATTGGTTAAGAAATGCCATACATGACTTACCTTAATCTTTCAGGAACTTTCCGAATGGTTTGATGATACCCTTCTCCATAGGCAAGATGAAGTATCTAATCTAACCGAGCTGTGTTTGTCACACAAAAAAATTCCTGGAGAAATCCATGATAACTGGAGGGATCCACAAGCCCTGTTGATCGTTAATCTATCTATGAATGTGGTAATCTTCCCAATTTATAGTGCTTTCACCAGCTTAACGGGAAAAATCTTTCTGGAGAACTCCTACTTCGAACCCCAGTAAGCTGTTCATACTTGACTCTAGTTGATCTTGGAGACAATAGATTTCATGGGAAGATATCAGAATGGACCGGACAAAGCCTAACCTCACTCACAATGCGACTAGGTAACGTTCCCAACCAGTTTGCAATCTTCAGATGCTACACGTCTTGGACCTTGCACATAATCATTTATCAGGGTATATTCCTACTCGTTTGGGCAATTGGAGTGCCTTTCATGCTGTGATGTTGTATCAAAAAGTGCTGCGCGATGTTCCTTACAATTTTACTCCTCTTGTAGAATTAATTGTGAAAGGGAGAGATAAGATGCATACACAAACACTCAATCCCGCGAACATCATCAATTTTTCCAGCAACCTTTTGCAAGGAAAATTTCCAGAAGAGATAACAAAGCTCTTAGCTTTTGGAACCTCGAATTTATCCCGAAACCAATCCGCAGGAAAGATACCGGAAAAGATTGGGAGTTCAGGCCTGTCAGCCTTGACTTCTCATCAAACCATCTCTTTGGTACCATGCCTCCGCGCATCGCGTACACGACCTTTGTAAACTTTTTGAACTTGTCTCGCAACAGCCTATCCGGAACAATTCCCAAAAAAGTCTAATTCCTCACATTGCAAGATCCTTTCATTTATGGAGGAAATCCTTAACTTTGAGGATAATGAAGAGAAAGACGAAGACAAGCGTTGCAAATTTTGGCTCTTTTTCTGCACCAAATTGGGATTTGTATTGGGTTTCTGTGGACGTTTGCCGACGACTAATTATCGGACACGACGCCTACTATAAGTTCTTGGATAGAAAAATAAAGTTTGCTGCTTTGCATATGCCCACGCTTTTAGTAGTGTTTGCGACTTTTTGCGGTCCTCAAGCTCTGTAAGTGCTTTGCCTTTTGAAGCTTGATAGGAAAGTTAATAAAATCTATACACTCGTATTCTGATGAAGCTGGTTGTGTTATCAACAGTTTTAAGCAATAAATTTCCACATCTGAGTTTGACAGTTACCATGTTTCATTCATTACAGTTATATCTATGAGAATCATTAGTCCATTTGGTCCACTAACTACAATCAACAAGCTCTCTTTGCAGTTGATAGATCAGCTTATTAACTTGTTCATAGTGACCTTTTAATCTTACAAATACACATGTTACGTATATGACCTTACACTCTACCACACAAACCAACCTTTGTGATTTCTGCAACACCAGAGGTCCATTTGATTTCTTGTCAAGATGCTTTGGCCTTGACAGGAGAATTTACCCGGGTAGAAATGCGCCGAAGGCCCGTTATTACTGCCAATCTCATAGCAGACCAGCAATCCCTTGTTTTTGCTCTGACGCTGGATAATGCTCTTAAATGTGCTGCCCCTTTAAAGAACAAAACCTCATTTAGATCAGTACAATCACCACAAACGTACAAAGCACAGAAGAAAGTGGCAATTACATTCAACACATGCATTTCAAATTTTAACATCAGAGGCTATGATCCTGACAGATCTTGTCATATAATGCAACTCAAACCTCATTCTTTTATGGGTTTCTGTTTTCTATTCCATGAAAATTATCGTTAATATTTAATTGATATAAAACGAAGTTTAGAAATGCACTGCACAAACTTAAGCCAGACTTTTCAAGCGGAGAATGCACAAACAATAAAAAATAAGAAACAGAAACAGTGATGGTAAGCTTGAGTTGTCTTTAACACAGGAGTTATGAATTGGGACAGGAGTCGTGAAAGTTTCAGATGCATGGTCCTGATTAAAAAGAAAAAAATCCACCACTCCACTCGAAAGGAAAAGATATAGACACACCAGAGAGAGAGAGAGAGAGAGAGAGAGAGAGAGAGAGAGACTTAGAGAGCAAGAAAAAATCCTTCATAAAGCACATCACAGATGCTTCCACACAATGATGCACCAGACTTTAAAATACAACTACACCTTAGAGACAAACAAACAACTCTTCTTATCACCCACTTCTTTAATAAGCACGTTGTCTAATACAGACTCCATAATTGAACATTTACGAGGGGGGGGAGAGAGAGAGAGAGAGAGAGAGATAGGACATTATCAGAGAGCAAGAAACAATCCTTCATAAAGCACATCACACATGCTTTCACATGATAAGGCACCAGACTTTAAAATACAACTACACCTTAGAGACAAACAAACAACTCTTCTTACCACCCTCTTCTTAATAAGCACGTTGTGTCTAATACAGACTCCATAATTGAACATTGAAGAGGAGAGAGAATGAAAAAAATTACTGGAAATGGTCTTTTAGGCCTTACTATCTACAGTCTTGGGCATTGCCTCGTGATTTGTTTCAGCACCCTGCATTTTGAAAAGAAGCATTCAATTGGCAACAAATCATTAACTCCAAATTTGGTTATTGTAAAAATTCGAAACTGTTTTTTGACAACTCAATTAAGGCCTGAAATTAAAACTCAATGGCTTACAGCGGAGTTAAGTTCCTCTAGTTTGCTCATCTTAGCAAAAATGCTACCATAGAATTGTGCATCCTTCCGGTTGTATTCCTTCACTTTCTCCTTTAGAATTTTGTGCTCCACTTTCACATCCCTGGCCATCCACATTTGCAATAATGAAAGGTAACAGAAACAACTCAAATGGACATACAATGCAATGTCAAGATAATCATGATATAGTTTCTTGCACCCTTGCATTAGCTTACATATCCCTGATGTTGTGACTGAAGTACAACTTATAGGCCAATCATGTTTAGCTTGCAAGAACATGAATGTGTCTAGATAGGTTCACCTTCAAATAATTGAAACCAAATCATATGTTAAGGCCAATTTATGGGACAGATACCTGTTATCCGGATCAATTTCAAGTGCTTTCTGTATGTCCAATTCTGCCAAATCTAATTCGACAAGTTGAATGTAACCTTGTGCTCTTCTATAAAGTGCTTTAATATTTCTGCTGTCAAGTTCCAGAACTGTTGTGCACAAATTCACTGCCTCTTTGTAATCCTTTAGTTTCAGTTTACAGGCTGCATTGTTCAAATTGCAATTGATTTTGAGTACTTTTGCCTGTTGCTTCTCCTCGTCACTGAAAGACGAGTCATACTCTATGAATCCCAGACCCTGAACACAATAAAAGAAACCATGTCAGAAGAAGAACACTGAACATGTGCAACAGAAGATTAGAACCAATTTGCAAAAGTGTAACCCGCCTTCTCATATCTCTTAGAGGCTCTCACATATTTTCCTGCCTTGAACCATGTGTTCCCCTCCTCCTTTTTCTTCTGGGCAGCTTCAATTTTCTCTTGCGTATTCATGTCCCAAGATTCCTTCTCCTAGAATAAGTTAAAAATTACAAAAACGCAATAGTTAAGACCTACTAACCAAATACTAGTTTAAGAAAATAATGCCCATTGTTCCTGAAGGCGTCTACTATATTTGTCCATAATCACTCTAATGCCCATTGTTTCTGAAGGCGTCTACTATATTTGTCCATAATCACTCACCTTCACAAAGGACACCATCTCAATCTCAACATATATGGTTGAATTTCCTGGAACTACAGCCAGCTCTTGTTGTGACTCAAATTGACCAAAAGCATACTCTGGTTGTATGGTTATAACAGCAATTTCACCCTTTTTCATTGTTTTTACTGCCCTATCAAGTCCATCAATGACTTGTTCTGTGGAAGAATGAGAAAGGATATCAGATTAGCACCAGACAATTACATGTAGAAAAGGACAAGATCCATGGCCCGCATATTATTTGCTAATAGGAGGATTAAAAAATAAAAGCAATATAACTTATCAAATACCAGAGGCTGCCACAACCATATATCTTGTAAGGTGTTCAGCAGATTGACCATTACCTTCATCTACCTTGAACTCGAATTGTTCTTCATCATGGCCTTTTTTCATGAAAACAGTTCCATCTTGCAGCGTACCCATCAATTTGACTGCCAAGTAGCAAAAGAACATTTAGAGTGATTATAATAATCAGATCATGGGTTACTACATAACAATTTATGCTTTTCCTCTGATGCATACCTTTAACAATTGTGCCATCACTTGGGCGGTCATATCCTTCTCCTTCCTTCAGGATTTTCTTTATAACCTTTTTGTCATAGGTAACCTCGGATATAGTTTTCCATGAAACCAATTCAAGATTGATTTGGACAGTAGCATTGGGTGGAACGTCAACTCTGTCACCAACTTGGGGCCTCCCCTTCTCCCCAAATGCATCTGCAACAACTAAGAGTCAGCAACCTAAAGGTAGCAATCTAGTAAGATGTACAAGAAGCTAACTTACATTCTGGCTTCACAGTTAGGGAGGCTTTTTCACCCTTCTTCATTGTTTTAACAGCTTTAGATAAAGCAGGACAGAAGCAGCCTGCGAGGAGATCATCATGTTACAAGCTTTCCTGGGATTCTGGGGGGAAAATAAAAACTAACGAGGATGATGTATACCATCTTTCACAGTGAACTCAACTCCATCAGATTTTGAAATAAGAGTTCCATCCTCCAGCCGAGCTTCATATTTGGCTGTAAGATAGGGGCAATATTCAACAGATTTAACAAATTGAGGTCATCAAACTGAAAGCCATGAGAACAGCCATAAAAATATAAAATAGATAATTGACGCACCAAAAACTTCATCAAGATCTTTAGGATTCTGCCAACCCTCTCCTTTAACAAGTGTTTTCTTCAATATTCCACCGTCCTTGCATATGTCTTTCACGCTAGTCCATGAAAGTAACTCAACTTCAAACTGCAGACTGGCATTAGGAGGTATTGTTGGAGGTGATCCAGACTCCCCATAAGCCAACTCAGGAGGAATGGTGAAGAAAGCCTTTTCGCCTTTCCTCATTGTCTGAATACCCTCATCCCACCCTTTTATCACTTGCCCTGCATTAGGTAAAAATTAAAACAGAATCATTAAATAAAAACATTTTCAACCCTCTTGATTCATAAGACCATTCCAGAAATCTTACAAAACCAAAATAGTTCATCGTCCTCATAGAGAATGCATGTTCAAATAATAAAGACATAATCATAAATCAGCAAGGCAGAAAGACGTCAAAAATACAATGATTTCAACATGATGATCGACTTCTTCAAACCACCTGAATAGATTTTTATCGGGAATATCTACTTCAAGTCCATGTCAAATTTTTTTTTATGTAGCATTTTATCCTTTGCTACAAAGTCATGATAAATTAAGTCTACAGAAAGCAAGGTACTCAATTTACTGCCTGAAATGTTTTCAACATTATTCCGTAATAACAGTCAATTGAAGCCAACTACAACATCTTAAGCAACTAATACTCTAAAGTACCTAGACAACATACTGCGGTTATATGATGGCAGAGTCAGCTTACACCGTAAAGGAAGTGAGCCGAACCGTAATTGCCTAAACTAGAGAATACTATTTTAACTTCTTATATAGTCATCAGTTGTAAATAGCAGATGTAAAAACAGTAAGGACTAGAGCACCATATATACTTTACCTTGGCCAAGCTTGAACTTAAATGGAGTTCCCCTGTCACGGCTTGAATCAAACTGAGTTCCATCAAGAAGAGTGCCCACATAATGCACTAAAAAATCAACATTAAACCATAAAAAAAAACATCATTAGCATCAATGGAAGAGACGAAACTCACTCAAATCAAATGATCATTTATGGATAGCTAACCATTCCCCGTAGACGAATTTGTCAGTAAAAATTGATTGAATAAGCCTATTACAATCAAATCAAGAACTAAATTGCTAAAGAAAAATGCAATATTTCATTGAAAATCACAAATCATTAAATCATAAGGTGCAAAATCCTACTATTAACCAGAAAGAATAAATCTCAAACAATTTCAAGATAAGGACTTTTTCAAGATATCTCAATAAAACAAATTAACAGAATTTTTGTTAACAAGAACTTCTAGCAAACTGATCAATTAGTTCAAGATTTAGAACAGCCCTTTTGCAGAAACAATACAGCACAAAGTTCCAGACTTAGTGATTTACACACCTAAATTCCAAAAAAAAATTTCCCATTAAAAATAAGGAAGCACATTATTAAGAAAGGTCATGAACGATTAATAGAATAAAGAAAGAATCAAGGTCAACCCCTTAACAAAAACCCACAAAACATAACAATCTGGACAAAGATAGATCAAAGGGCTGATAAAATATAAACAATTTTGCTACGACAACATTGAATGAGTTGAAATAATTAATAATCACACCTTCAACGTCATCCCCAGAACTGGGTTTTTCCCAGCCTTCACCCTCTTTAATCAGCTTCTTCTTCAACCCATTCTTCCCAATTGCCTTCTCTTCTCCAACTTCAGCAATTGGGGATGTGTCCGGCAACTCCATTTCATCATCCATGCCCATTTCATCAGCAGCATTGTCAGCACTTGGGAGCTCAAAATCATCATCCATTTTAGGCCTAATCCGAGTTTAGCAATGTACTAAAGAACGGATAGAAAGAGAATTTCTTGGAACTGAATACTGAATATTGCTTTCAAGAAGATTAGGCAAAGGTTGTTGGATAAACAAGAAGTGGAAGATGGGACACTGAATTTAAATGGGGTTGACTCTAGAAAGTTCTATGAGGAAAATTAGAGGGAATTTCTTTTTTTTTTTTTTTTTTGAAAGTGAAATACTAAAAATTTTTTTTTTTTTTTTGACAGAAAAATACTAAAATTTGTTAACGTATAGGAATCTAACCACAGATTCTCAGCCTAGAGTGTTCTGAAGACTTGGTACAAATGTTGTGAAGGTTTATTACCGGAATTGGTTCTTGGTAATTGTCGCGTGCAGTATGCATGTTTGTCGTGTATGTATTTTTATGAATGCTAGAACTGATTACTGTTGAAATTTTGATCCTCAAGCAGTTCATGTGGTTGAAGGATGACTTGTAAAGTGGAGAGGGATTTTGGATTAAACAGGCGTGTATTTTTCTTGTTTTTATTGTGTAATAAGGAAGTTTTAACAGTGTTTATTTGGCCAATTGCTTAGTTTGTGTAGAAAAAATAAATTCAACCGTTAAATATACAACTTTTTTTTTGGTTCTAAATGTGTTCTCTTCGCACACATTTAGTTTTTCAAATTAAAAAACAAAAATACAACTGCTTAGTGTAAGCTGGCGACTCGACTAGATAATTTTTCCCTTTCACACTTTGCAAATGTGGAAATGAAGCATTTGTTTTCCTTTCACACTTTGCAAATGCGAAAGGAAAGCATTTGCTTTCCACTTTGCAAATGCAAAATGGAAGAATTTGCTTGGCTTGCCAAACGCAAAATAATAGTTTCGTGGTTTTGGAACGCTTTTCGTTCCTAATTAATTATGTGTTAGGATTTTGGAATATAGATTTTTTGTTGTTGCCTAAAAAGTTTAGGGTTTTTGAGTATAAATTTTTTAATTTTTAAGTTTAGGGTACTGGAGTACGACTTTTTAGAGGTTTTTTATAACTATTCTGGTTTTGGTTTTAGGGCTTTGGATTTTTTTTTTTTTTTTACGCGATTTGTATTTTAGGATTTCTAGAATTAGAATATAGGGTTTTAGAGATTGTACTTTATGTGTGATTTTTTACAATTTAGAATTGAGAGTTTAAAGTTGTTTGATCATCCTCTACAACTTGCCGAAGACGTTAACCACCACGTCTGTGTGTAGCAATCTCATAAAATAGTTGTTGTATATGACATTGTGGTCTTGGATCTTATGAGAAGCTTGGAATGTGTGCTTGAAGATAGTATGGACCTATTTATTCAAGCAAATGCTGGCGATGTGTTGCATGGAACCAAAAGCTAAATCGTGAAATTGAGAAAGAATGGGAAGCTATTATGATATTCAAGTATGGAGAGAGAGGACAATGACAAATTACCTATACGAGTCATAGTGTCCAATTACCAAAAATAGATAATATGAGTTATTTGAACATAAAATAATTGGATTTAAAAAATCAAAATAAATTTGCAATTTATCAGGTACTTGAGATCAGAGATATCCTCTTGATACTTTTCACAATCTTGAGACTGATACCATCTCAAGTATTCAAGAGATGGAAAACAAACGTCATTAGTAAAGTTGCCTGACTCAATGATTGTTGCACATGAAATCCATTGTACAGTCCAATGTGTATGATATGAAGCCCAATTATCGTTTGGATGCGATGATCGAGAAATCTTATGAAGGTCCGCGTTAATATCAATTGTTTGAGGTATTGAGACCTAGGGTTAATAGGAATAGACATTGTGCTATACTTCTAGGGAACAACCCAGGAAGACTAGAAGATAGGATACTATCTCTTATTCATTATGTATATTTTATTTATTCATTACTATGCTATTTTTACTATGTTATTTTTTATATTGCCTATATTTATTGTATTTATGAGAAAATGTTTCAATTAATTATACTATAAAACATTTAATCTTATAGATATTTGTAAAATTCTTTACACTAAAAAAAACCTTAGAACACTTAAATTTCTAAATCTTAAGCCAAATAAAGAGCCCTAAAACACAAAACTTTAAACTCACAATCTAGACACTAAAAAATCACACTTGAAATACAAACTCTAAAATTCTATATCCTAAATTCTAGAAATCCTAAAATACAAAATGTAAAAGAAAAAAAAATACTTCGAAGCCCTAAAACCAACCAAAACCAAAACATTTATACAAAACCTAAAATAGTTGTACTCCAATACCCTTGTAGACACTGATATTTTATTTTAATTTAATTAGTCAAGATTAAACAAATTAAATTAGTCTTGATTAATTTAAATTAAATTAAAGTCATTTTATAAGTTCATTTATATTTGGACTTATAAGTTGGACCATCAGCATGGGCCTCAAGTTCAAGTATAATGTCCATTAAATTAAAAGTGAATTAATTTTATTAATTTACATTGAACTCTTTGGGCCGACCCATTAATTCAAGTCTACTTTAATGGGTTTCTTAAGCCACAAGTAATCCAAGTTGGTGGAGAATTCTAGAGAGTTTTCTTGTAAGCCAATTGAACCCTAATTTTGGCTATAAATAAGGGCTCTCTTCACTCAAGTCGATATATGACAAATTCTCCAAAGGCTTAGTGAAAGCTCTACCAAATTCTCTAGAGATTTCTCTTCTTCAAGTCTCTCAAATCCAAGTTCAAGTGCAAATCAAGACCTCAAGTCCAAGTTCAAATTCAACCAAGTTCCTGTGTTCGTGTTGAAGACTCGAAGATTCAAGATTCAAGTGTTCGAGACTATAAAATCAAATCAACTGTTTCCTACGAAGAATCCGATTTTAATTCAAGAACAAGCCTTTTTTGGGCCCTTGAATTAATTGTTCACGAAGAGAAGAATCAGGGAATAATTTCTCTTATAAAGAAATTTATCCGGAGATTGTCACTTTTTATTTTGAAATTAATAAATTTAATTTGTGCAATTTTTCTTGTCTTTTATTTGCAGACACGAAATTTGTTGCTACAACCCTAAAGTTGAAAATTAAAAAATTTATACTCGAGAACCCTAAACATTTTAAGCAACCACAAAAAACTATATCCTAAAACCCTAACACGCACTTAGAAAAACTAGAAACAAATAGTCAAAAAAGATCCATATAGTCCAAAATCCAAAATCTATAGTTCGGGTATGGCATGAAATCTTTTTCGCAGGTGCAAAGTACGGATAGAACCAATAGTTTCCTTTCACAATTTACAAATGCGAAAAGGAATTTCTCTTTCCCACTTTGTTGAGCCGAGCTGGTAGCAACAATTTCTCTTCTTTTTTTCATTTAATTCAGGGAGCAACTTTTATTTTTAAGAAGTGCGAAAAAATTTCGAATTTACAAATTGCGAAGAGCACATATTTAGAAACTAAAAAAAAAAGTTGCATAGTTGTCAGTGATTTTTTTTTTTTTTTTGCACAAACTAAGAAATTGGCATGTTTATTTGTAATTATTTTTAAGAAACATATTTTTAAAATTTCAAACACATTTTTACACTATTAAACTTTTATGTAAGCCAAATTTGAATATGATGTTAAACTCTTTTTGGTTACTGTGAATGAGAAAAAATTTTTCAAAAAAAGTTTCCTCTTTTTAAAAAAATACAAAATTTTAAAATAATGTATGGTATTGTTTGTTTTCAAAAAATGTGTAAAACTATGTTCATGGAGCCAAAAGGTAAATTACAATTACCAGGGCAACTATCCAATTTCAACCTGTGTTGTATTTGTCAATATTTTTTCACGCATTATTTTGACCACTACTATGTTTTTTTTAATGAAGAGAATATTGCAATTTTGGTACTAAATGCTTAAAGCATCAGCAGTTTTAGTCTTGAAAGTTTGGATGAAACTAAAGTTAGTATCAAATGTTTCAATTTTTTACTCCCTCTGTTCCATAACTATAGGCCTACTTTTTTTTCACACAGAATTAAGAAATGTAGTTAATGTGGTTACAACAATAACTTTTTGTTCATACTTTCCTCAAATACCCCTTATTAATATTGGATCATTCATTCAAAATAAAAGACACATATTACTATATTGTTCTTGAAACTTTAAATACTTTACTTTTTCAATGTGCATTAAATATGGGCATATTAGTAAAATTACAACCTAACTACTCTTTAAAAGAGGAAATAGGCCTATAATTTAGGACAGACACAAAAGGAAAGTGAGCCTATACTTATGGGATAGAGGGAGTAGCATATTTAGTCTTATTAATTGGTTTTGCCAAAATTTTATCGAAATATGATCGCACAATACTCATCTACCAACGACCAAATTTTCAAAAAAAAATTTAAAAAAATTTTAATTACCATGACTTCTAATTAAAGGCACTAATTTGAGCCACTAGATACCTATGACAATTATCAGAGGTATAAAGAACACCCTCCAACAGTGTGGGCCATAAATGATTCCTCCAGAAAAAGTCGAATATCTCTGGTTTAAGGCCGGCTATACATTAAGCAGCGAAATCCATAAAATGATACAACTTAAGCAAATAAATGTATAGAATGATACAAGTTAATGTATTCATTATTAGATTTTTGTGCTATCAATCAAATTCTTATGAATCACAAATGAAATTAAGTGAATTGAAGTCTTAAGTTCATGTATTATTAGCCCCCATACAATTGGCAAAATAATGTAACTTTATACTTCCAATTCGATGAGGAGGAGGAGGAGTGTGAAGATATTTTGGTTAAACTAATTTTGTAACTAAGTAGCTTCTAGGGAATATTTTTATCCTTCTTTGGCTTAAGTTAAACCTATAATTACATAAATGATGCATATTTCTTCACTGGCCCTCCTAGACTTAATTGGTGATTAGTGCATACTAATGGATGCATTAAAGCCATACGTCTCGGGTTCGAGGCTGGTAAACATTCAAAGGCAAATGAGGTATTTCATCAACCTTTTGCAACTTCTTAAAGCATTGAAAGAATAAAACGATCACCTGCTTCTAGTTTTGCAAGGAAAAACATCTTTACCAAATCCTAGCTCAACCCAATTTATTTGACCCTATGTCGCCCACCACATCGAAGTTAATCTATTTGTACAAAGGACCCAAAATCTGGTGTCAAGATTGTGAAAAGTAAGGCAGAAGGAATTTAACAACTGTGCATGTAATTGTAGATGCACCCAACAGTTTATTGTGCTTTGAGCCTTAATGGTCGGTATAAATTGCTCTTTAATTTCCATAATTACAAGACGTTCTTGAATATGTAGAAAGTATATTAGTCTTGATATTTAACTTACTAACCACCCTTTTATCATCTTATTACAAGGAAAGCTTTTCAAAGAGGGGATTGAGAAGAGGTCAATTTGATTCTTAAAAACTCAGAAGGCAACAATCAAATCACGATCCGTTCCTTTTTCAAATCCTGCTGCAGCTGCACAAACCCATCCACATGACTCAAAAAGGATAAAAACAGAGGTAAATAATGAGAGCAGAAGAACTGAGGTCAACATAGCTTTGTAGATAAGTAGGCACTTGTACATTGAGACTTTGAGCTGGTTGACTATGGCATTTGATGAATCCATCACTCCTCTGCAGAATTAAGAACGAGATTTCTAATTGACAACATTGAGAAGTAAAAAATCAAGAAAATAAAACAGCACACACCCCATACGATGAGATTATTCGGGATGGAAGATGAATTTTGAATGAAAGTCAATTGAGAAATAAATAAAAACTCCACAAGAACGTATATTTAGAGCTAATGTATAGCATTAGTATTAGTCCAGTAATGCTGTTTCACAACTCTTCATAAGAGTACACACAGAACAAGTGAGTGCAGAAATTTAATAGATTCTGCATAATTCACTACTGCTGCTTAAAAAATTAATCTTCGACTGCAAATATCAGTATGCTGTGTTTGATGGCATGCGTTCTTCTACAGCGTCAAACAGATTTTTCTTGCATGATGTAGGATTATAATATACCAAGTTAAACTGAAATCACACCTTCACAGTCAAGCAAACCCCCCCTTCTGAAAGAGGGGACTTCAGCCCTAAAAGAGTTATCAGTTTGGTATTTCTGAGTACACAGCATCATGTGGCATTATTTATGCGTGCACAGAGTAAAATTGCCTGCAAAGTCTCTGGATTATCCAAATAAAAGTTATTTAGCTAAGGACACTGATTCACTGACACATATTTGAAACTAGAAAGTATCCCAAAATCTTCACCAGAAAAATTTATAAAAGCTCCAGTAAATTGTAAAAAAAAAAAAAAAAAAAATTGTTCAACACAAGACATTAGGTACACTTGCACAATTTCCTGCAGACATGCCAAGTGCTTTCAACAGCAACATTAGCTAAACAAACACTATAGTAACTTACAATTGTATGTTACAAACAAAAGGATGTATTATTTATAATTACAGAGGCTTCCCTGCCAGAAGAGGCTTAGGAGGGGACAGGGATCTAATTTCAGGTGCAGAACTGGGAAAAAGCGTGTTGAGTTTATGCATCAAAATATCAGCCCTTGAAGGAATCTCATTCAAAAGGAATTGCTGAACAATTGGTTTCTTGAACCATTCCAGGACAGAATCCCCTGGAGCCCTTAGAACGACCTTGCTAACTTCGAATGGTGACTCCACAGAGCTTAACATTTGTGCTATAACAATTTTCAAAGTTGGCCCAGTAACCAATTTGATCCTCCTTGGGATGACCCCATAGTATAACATCCTCTTCCTGAACCTGTGAAGAGTGTGTACCACTGCTATAAGAGCAGCACCTACTGATAAGTTTCTAACATCAAGGGACCAGGCAATATGCTGATCAAACACTATAGCCTTGGGAAAAAGCTTATTCTCATATGAAACTTTCCATACACAACGAGCACGATTTATCTGCCCCATCAGAACAAGGTAGTTCAGAAGAACATTAACAAAATACCTGGTGGATCCTTCTTCTAACTCATAATCAATTCCTTGAAAGAATTCTCTCACGAAAGATAAAACTGGCTGTTTCCTCTGTTCTGGACCAGTGAAAAGACCACACATGAAAGCATGAGCTTTATGTTTTGTAGCACTCAGGATAGCCATCAAATGCCTCTCGTTATGCTCTTCCTGGCATCTTACAAGATGGGCAAGGATTGATGTGTAAAGTATGAGATCAACCTTGGCAGCAGAATTGACATAAGTTTCAAGAAGAGGCTTGGCTGACTCGTACAATCCACTCTTCATACATGACTCAAAGAGCTGCCTAATAATGAAATTGTTTGTGCGAATCCCAGAGGATCCCATGAACCGAAGCCACCTCAATGCCAGATCAACAGAAGCATCCTTGATATAAACCATAAGAACATCACTGGCATTCACATCAACAGAATATCCCATGGCCTTCATTTCAAGTAAAATTTTTGCAGCTACATCCACAAGTTTCTTTTTGGCCAGAAGCGTCAGCAAGGCTGTATAGGTACTAAGTCCTGGTCTAAGACCTGCATTTGTCATAGAGTTATACAGTTTCATGGCAGCGTCAACTTGACCCAAAGCAGCATGCATCTCCAGAAGAGAAGAGTACGTTGAGGGCGTGGGAAAAAACCCAGCCCTTTCCATATCTGAAAAAAGAGACATTGCAGTCTCAAGCTTTCCCGATTTTGCATGGGACTCAACCATCATAGTGTATAGCCCATAATTAGGTCTAAACCTGGCTTTCTTCATCTCATCCCATAGCCTGAGAGCAGTCTCCAGCTTCCCCGCTTTAACAAATGATTCAATGAGTGAAACAAATGTGGTCGCAGACGGCCTGAGTCCAAAACCTTGCATCTCCATATACACCTTCATTGATGTGTCCAACCTCCCAGCTTTACCCATTGAATCAACAAGAGCAGCAAAAGTCCCAAACCCTGGTCGGAAGTTCTTTTCTTTCATCTCTTGGAAGAGCTTGAAAGCTGCATCAAGACGGCCCGATTTAGCCAGGCTTGGTATTATCAACTCGTAAGTTGATGCATCTAAGGAACACCCAGCTTCTTCCATATTCTCATATATCTCAAACGCTTTATATGGCAAACCCCTATCTAGAAACAAGGTTATCAACGAATTATACGTCTGTGTATCAACTCTACAACCAGCTTCTTTCATCTTCTTAAAACAACAGAATGTCACCTCCATTTTCTCAGCTTTTGCTAATAACTGAATCACCCGATTATATGCACTGAAAGAAGACATCCCACTTTCACCTGAATCACGAACCATATCATCAAACACAGATTGAATCGCCTCATAGTCCTTACTCTCGCTCAACTTATCAAACAATAATACATAACACTCATCATTCGGAGAATACCAAGGTTGCCTTTTGGCCCACCGAAACAAACCCAACGAACCATCACTATCGCCAATAATCTTCAACGATTGGATAATATGAGTCATGTTAGGCAAGAATTGAAGTCTGTCCAATTGGGTATCCATATCAGGACCCCATTTCCATCTCTTCACAATCTCAACAATCTTTGCCACAGCCGAAGCATTCAAAATAGGCTTCTTTAACCCTCCCACCATCACATGATCATCGACACCCGGCTCAATGGGTCTTATACCTTTTCCAGAGTAAATCACACCACCTGATTCATCCAAGTAGTCTATCTCCCCAGTCCACTCATTAGACTCCTCACTCCCCTCCCCACCTGAGCAGTAATTTCTCGTAAAATTCAGATTTTCGCGGAAACGGAACTCACATTTTACAGAGGAAACTAAATTGAAAGAATACAAATGGGATAAAAATCTCAACTTTATGCTATTGCAACTAACTAATGCATCAAATTCTGGACCAACATGAGAAAATCTTGTAAAAGGTTGACAGCCCTTGAATAAATACCTGGTTTGCTTCAGATTCTTGGAGAAAAGAAGACTTCGGACAATCATCTTTTGGCTCCAATAAGTAGCTATTTTGGGTTATTGGCCAATGATTAAATGAATGGCATGATGAAAAAGATACGAGAAAATGTGGGAAAAAAAGAAAAAAAAAACTCGGTTTTTTTAAAGTAAATTCCGAGAGGAATTGGTCGTTAAAACCCTAAACCCTAGAGCCCATTTGTTCAGTGAAAATGGAGAAGCAGCTTGGATGGAAACAGGGGTGCGGTCGGATTCAACTGTGGCTCGGCCCTGTGGTTTTGAAAATTTCCTTCAAGGGCTTGGGTTATTTATTTATTTATTTATTTTGGTTATGTTTTAAGGGCTTATTTGATTTTGGTAGCTTTAAGGGTTACAAAAAAAGAATAATTTTAATCAAAATTGAATCTAATCGAGTCTTTGTCTAATGTAAACTTTCGAAAGGCCAAAAATTGGGATTTTTTCTTCCTTTTTTCGATTCTCTCTAAAAAGCTAGAGTCTTCTCTCCTCAAACCATTGAGTTCAACACCAGCTTTGTTTAGTTTTCCTAACTGCAACACTCAATAGATCTTTAATCATCGAAGCAAAATGACTAGTACGGTACAAGACATCATAAACCAAATGCAAGAGATTCAATTTGACGATGCAAAAGCTACAGCCATTGAGGTAAAAGAAGAGGAAAACCAGACAGGGCCTTCTTGATTGTACCAATAGCTGTTATGGAAAATTTATTGTGGACAAGGAAAATTAATCTTAGAGGATTACGAGGAGCGTTATCACGAGCATGGAGAAACCCAAGCATTAAAGTATTTCGAATTCAACCAAACTTGTATCAGTTTTTTCTTCACAACACAGGCTGCTCTTCAGGAGGTCAGTCACAAGGGGCCCATGGAATATTGAAAACAATCTCCTGATAGTAAAACGATGGCACCCAGGAATCAATGTGGATGTTGCAGATTTTGATCATACCTACTTCTGGTTCAACATTCGTTGGATTGCCTATGGAGTTTTACACTAAGGAAATTGCAATAAAAATTGCAAGTTCCTTCAAGGAGGTCACACACATTCAGCTAAAGGAACACGGTGATAGTGGGGAAAGATTTATAAGGCTGAGAGCCTTGCTCAATGTGTGTCATCCTCTACGGCGAAGTAGTTAAAGTAAGACGGGAGGATGGCACGGAAAAGTTGGCCTTACTCAAGTACGAGCGATTACCATTATTTTGTCAAAAGTGTGGTATTATGGGGCTTATAGGCAGATCATGTCATAGAAGAGAGGACACAACTTCAGGGGATTATAGACTCTGGTTAGCCATGGACCACTTTCCATCAAAATGCATCTAGAAAAATACACCAGATAGGGAGGAGACTTCAGTTCACCGACGAGAAGACGATGGGGTTACCGAAAGCCTGCAGCTTAATGATGATGCTGGAAAGATACAGCAGTGATGGGGAAACTTGAGATATTGACAGTGTGGCTGAAAGACTGGAATTGTCACCAACTACAACTGCTCCATCAGAGATTTTTTCAAATGAATTTGGGCTAACTGATCTGAGAGCTAACAGTAGCAGCCCAACACGAGCGAATGGGTCCTTTGGAAGACTCTCAAGCTAACCCAGTAATAACTCATTTGCCTGCCTCCAATCCACCACCAAAGCCAATTCTGGACCCAACAACAAATAACCAACCACATGTAGCCCAAATCCAAGTCGATCTCATTCTGGAGGAAAATCACTCAACAGCAGCACAACCCAATATGAACCAAGACCAAGCTCAGAAACGAGGAGAAAAACGAACTCTAGAGCTTCAAAAGGATAAAGCAACTGCAGTGAGAAGGGGAAAAAAGGTGAAGATTTCCAACAGCAACAACCATGTTCAACAATCATCGGTCGAGGCTACCTGGCAGCCCCGCCGGGGAACAATGATCGTCATAGTGTGGAATTGCCGGGGGCTTAGGAACCCCCGTGCAATTCGAGCTCTTACCGACTTGGTAAGAGTGCAAGCTCCCAATTTATTGTTTCTTTCGGAAACAAAATTGTCACTAGAGCAAATGAATCGCATTAAATTTAAACTTGATTTTGTACATGATTTTTTCGTAGCTAGACGAAACAAGGGTGGAGACTTAGCCTTACTTTGGAAAGAAGATTTGCAAGTTCATGTCCAAAGTTATTCAGCTGGCCACATTGACTCAATTTTGAAGAATGAGGATCAACAGGAATGGTGGCACTTTACTGGGTTTTATGGCAATCCTATCACTAGCCTGCGTTGGACTTCCTGGGAACTACTTCGACGACTAACAAGTTTAAGCTCCCTACCTTGGCTATGCGCTGGGGATTTTAACGAAATTTTGGACTTGACGGAGAAGCGGGGTGGTATAGATAGATGTGTCAGACAGATTATGCTTTCAAGGAAGCGATAATGAAGGCTGGACTTTTTGACCTTAGATATTCAGGAGCTGACTTCACATGGTGCAGGGGAAGGACACAAGAGTCCCGAATCATGGAGAGATTGGATCGAGCCTTTGCAGATGGAACTTGGGGCATAATGTTTCCCTAGGGCACAGGTAAAACATCTTTCATCTATGCACTCTGATCACCTTCCCTTAAAAATCATTCCCCGTCCAGACACATGCTGTCCTTATAGGAAGAATTTGAGTAAACGAATACATAGATTTGAGGAGATATGGGTTAGGTGATGAAGAATGTCAGGAGATTATACAATCTCACTGGAAGTAGAATTGCCGAAGATCCCATCACTAGAATATCCCAACTTAGGCCGAACAATTCTAAATGAATTAATCAAATGGAGTCGTGGAAAGTTTGGCAGCATGAAGCGAGATATTGAATTCTTGAACAATAGATTGAATCATATTCAGTGCGAATCCCATCATCCCTGTTAATGAGGAAATTAACATAAAACGGAGTTTGGACAAATTACTGGAACTGGAAGAAAGGATATTGGAGCCAGAGGTCCAGACAACTGTGGCTTCAAAATGGGGACAAGAATACCTAGGTATTTTCACCAAAAAGCCACTCAGAAGCGAAAGGAGAAATGTTATTGATAAACTTCAAACTGATCACGGGAACTGGCTCCATAGAGATGATCAGATTACGGGGCATATCTTGGACCACTTTAAGACTTTGTACAAATCTACAGGTGCTCAAAAGGATTTATTCCGAGCCATCATTTGTGACTCAATTTCGGACAGCATGCGAGAGGACATAAACAGGGATTTCTCAGTGGAAGAAGTTCATACTACTCTCAAACAAATGAAGGCTTGGAAAGCACCAGGTCCAGATGGACTTCAAGCTGGCTTTTATCAGAATTACTGGAATATTGTAGGGAGAGATATTACAGACATAGCTCTTCATTTTCTGAATGTGGGTGGCTCTCTAAAGCAAATAAATGCGACAAGCATTGTACTCATTCCTAAGGTCAAAAGGCCAACAAAAATCACAGAATACAGATCCATAAGTCTTTGTAACGTCTCATACAAGGTGATTGCTAAAATGTTGGCCAACAGACTACAAATGCTGATGCCCCATATTATAGATGAAGCTCAGAGTGCTTTCGTCAGAGGCCTGTAAATTACAGACAATGTAATCATAGCAGTGGAAGCTTTCAACTGGTTGCAGCATTTGCAGAGTAAAACTGATAAATATATGGCTCTGAAGCTGGACATGAGCAAAGCCTTTGATAGAGTTGAATGGGATTTTATAGAACATATGCTGAGAAGTTGTGGTATACTGGAAAGAATTGGACGGACAATTATGGAATGTATAAGATCAGTAACATTCTCCATCATCATCAATGGAAAGCCTACTGCTTCGTTCCTACCTTCAAGGGGCCTATGACAAGGAGATCCACTTTCCCCATACTTGTTTATCCTCTGTGCGGAAGGCCTCTCTAAATTGATTCGAAGTCAGGAAAGGCAGGGTCTATGGGAAGGAATAAGAATGGGCTACCAAGGACATCACATTACACACTTTTTTTTGCGGATGAGAGTGTTTTTTGCAAAGGGAGATGAATATCATACTTAATCAATTCTAGAAGTACTTGGAATACTATGAAAAGCTTTCGGGGCAAAAGGTAAACTTACAGAAGTCGAAACTCTATGCAAGCAAAAGTATGACGATGGAGGAAACTGATGCTATTGCCAGACTCTTAGGTGTCAATTTGGATGATGGTAAGGGGCTCTACCTTGGTATGCCATACATGATAGGTAGAAAGAAAACTGAAATCTTCTCATTTGTCAAAGACCTGAGTCAAGTCTAAGTTGAAAGGTTGGAAGGAAAAATGCTTATCACAAGCTGGGAAAGGAATCTTGATCAAAGCAGTGGCTCAAGCTATCCCTACATACATCATGCAATGCTTTCGCTTGTCAAAGTCCGTCTTGTAATGATCTTAAAGCATTAATTAGCAATTTTTGGTGGGGAAAACAAGGAGACTGAACGAAAGATTTTCTGGGCCAGTTGGGACAAACTTTGTAAGAGCAAAAAGGAAGGAGGCATGGGATTTCGAGACTTTGAAGCTTTTAACACAGCTTTGCTTGCAAAGCAAGCTTGGAGGATCCTCAAAATGCCAAATCTCTTAGCTTCAAAAATACTTAAGGCAAAGTACTTTCCTCAATGTGACTTTATGCAGGCTGTAGTTAAGCAGAAATCTTCGTATTTATGGAGAAGTATTGCTGGAGCTAGATCCACTTGTACAAAGAGGTTTAAGATAGAGAGTTGGTAATGGAAAGGATATCAATATCTGGACTGATCCATGGGTGCCCCGACCTTTTACCTTCAAAGTCTTATCATTTATCTCAGAAGTAGGAACTCTCCCAGATAAAGTGGAAAACTTTGATAAACTCAGCAAACTGGAACCTGGAATCTCCAAGCTCTCTGCAATATTTTTCAAGAAGGAGGATGTAAATTTAATAAAGACAATCCCTCTTTCCCCATGGGGTCCAAAAGATGAACTAGTTTGGCACTTTACAAAGCATGGAAGATTTTGATGTGAAAGTCTGCATACCATCTGGCTATGGAATCAAAAAATGATTCCCATCAGCAGGGATCATCGTCAAGCAGCCAGAAGGAAATGCAAGTTTTGGCATATGCTTTGGCAGCTTAATGTTCCTCCAAATATTCGCATTTTCATTTGGAAAGCTTGCAATGGCATATTAGCAACGAGGACAAAACATCCATCATCGAATCAAAGGAAGAGCTCCAAACTGTTCTAGATGTGGAGATCTTATGGAAACTGACAAGCACATTTCTTTGATTGTAAAGAAGCCAAACAGGTTTGGGCTCGAATGGGATGGACTGCTGAGATCAGGGTTCAAGGCATCAGTAATTTCAAAGATTGGATGGGATTCATGATGGAGAATAAGGAGAGACTGCATATAGAGCAAACTGTGATCCTGTTGTGGTTTATTTGGAAAAGCAGAAATGCAAGCATTTTTTATAGCTCAAGCTGGGGTGCAGAGAAAATCTGTCTGTATGGACAGCAACTTCTCCAGGAGCTCCAAATCGTAAGACAGCAGACACGAAGGACTGCATCCTATGGTAATAACCCGATGGTCATCCTCCACATGCAAATCTTCTCAAGATCAATGTAGATGGGGCTTTTTCTGGAAAAGGAGCAGGCATTGGCTTGGTAGTTCATAATGATCAAGGGAGCTTAGAAGCTGTCATGACAGAGAGTTTATCAGATTGTTTTGATGCTGAACATGTTGAAACCTTGGCCATGATGAAAGCTGTTCTTTTTGCTAAGGAAGTTGGTATTACTCATTTCATTTTAGAAGGTGATGCAAGTCAATGTTATTTCCAAAATTAAGAGGAAGGAACCAGACTTATCTAGGGTAGGACACATCATAGACTGGTATTAAGATTTTGTTGGCTGAATTTCCTTATGTACAGATTGAACATGTAACTAGGAAAAACAATTGAACCAGCTCATCTCGCAGCTAAATTAGCACTGGAGTCAACTGGATGTAAGATCTGGTTCATGCATTTTCCTTTCATGCATTGTATCTACTGCACTGAATGATTTGTAGTAATGAAACTTCTGTTATGTTCTTCAAAAAAAAAATTGAATCTAATCTAATTATAAGAAATATATATATATATTAGGGATAGAGTGATTTGGAAAGTTGTCATTGATTTTTAGGATATGAATTTTAAAATTAATAGGATGATTAATTAATAAGTAATAAAGTATTTAAATAAGGAAAAATGCTAATTGAAAATTTATAGAAAACCATTTATAAATATTAGGATAATGTTAATTAAAAAAATTTGAAATTGAAAGAGAAGGGGAAGTTTTCTAAGAAATCTAATAAAATTAAAATCTAAATTCTGAATTCTAGAATTTAAAATTTAAGTGATGAAAGTATTAAGATTTTGAATTGATAAAGTTATATGTGTTTGATAATTATCTTAATTTAAATATCTCACATTGTGTAAATTATATTTTTTATTTTTAAAATATGATACAATTTATGTGCGTGCATGTGAGAAAAAGAGAGAGAAAGTGTGTGTGTATGTTTTTGTGTGAGAGAGGAACACAAGTCTATTTGTACATGAATAAGAGAAAGTGTGTTTACACATGTGATGTGTGTGTGTGTGTGTAAGAGAAGAAAAAATTTATGTATGTTCATATATGAATGAAAATGTGTATATACATAAGTGAAAAAAATAGCTCCGTTTGGATAGTATTAATTGGAATGTTTTTTGAGAATTATTTAGAAAAATTGTTTGGATTGTTTTTTGTTGACTTTTTTGGAAAGGTGAAAAAATATTTGGATGTGAAAATTTTTTTGATGTGACATAATGGTGGTTTAAAAAAATCGAACGTCCACTTCGTCGTCCGACCTCAAAATCTATCGAAAATGGATCTCATTTTGTTACTCGCGATTTTTTTCAGTTTTTCTAAACAAATTTTGAACATAAATATGCTTGCTTTTGTGAATAATTAAGAAAAAGTTTCTGAAAGTTCATTTGAAATTTCAAATAAAAACTTGGTAGGAAAATTTGGCGAAAAAGTTTGGCCAAAATTTTTTTTAACTTTTCTAATCAAAAAATTTTCCATGCCAAACACAATTATAAAAATTTTTCCCAAAAATCTCCAAAAAATTGTATCCAAACGGAGCCAATATGATTATGTATGTATATGTATGAGAGTGTGCGCAAGAAAGGTTTACGTGTGTGCAACAGAGAGAGCGTGTGTGTATGCAAATACGAGAAGGAGAGAGTGTGCACACAAAGGTAAGTATGTGTGTGCGTGGGAGAGAGGGAGAAAGCACACTACATTTGCTCAAAATTTTTACTTGAAAGCTTATGTATTGATTAAGTAGAGCTTAATGCATTGATTGATGAAAAAATTATGTTATCAATCATTCTTAGTTTTAAAAAGCTCTTAATTAATGTATTGATTTCAAGCAATAAGTTAAATTATCAATCATCACCTGTGTTAGTATCACATTAGACACATATATATAATTGTCCTGGAATTACCCACATTTGGAAAATTTGTACTAAAAACGAGGGATTTGTGCTACCATGTATGTGAACAAACAAAATTTAGAAATATGTGATCCAGATTTTGGTCTTGTAAATTCGTATTCATATGTAATATTATATCACAGCCTCTACACCCAATTATACCTTAATAAAAGATATTTACAAGTTGTTCTGGATGATTTAACTTGTAAATGATGATGAATCATTTATAATGCCATTCATATTGATGACTATACTAGTTCTGAATCCCAAATGTGAGGACTTCAAAATAGATGTGGGATTGAACGTCTCCTTTCGAATATTTAATCATTCATGTTTGGGCCACATAATTAAAACTAGTATTGAAGACAAACCATATGTATGTATGTGTAAGGGCATTTTTTTCATAAAAAAATAGGAGTACAGGAACTACGTGATATTAATTGGCTTTTGTGATAAGGGCATTTTTTTTTATATAAAAATATAAAAAGTGTAGCATCAAATAACGCTCGTACTTTATTAAAATAGTCATGTCATACTTAGTGAAATTGCTGCAAACGTTAATCTGGTTAATGAATCAATCATTTGAGGACAACTTGTCTCATGTATAGGTTGGAATTAAGCATTTCAAGATTCCTAATTAATCATTCTCAAGTTAATTGTCTCATTTTTTGTTCACTCAACATAATTGACGAGACATTTCAAAAATAGTGAGATTTTATATTTAGATGGAGAATCATAAAGAAAAAAATCTAATTTTCTAGTTCCTAAAATAAAGTATTTAACTATGTTGACCAGTGTTGCAGGCTTACTTCTAAACAAATTACGAGTATTTGGTGTCTTTGCAATGTCAAATGTACAAGACTAACTTTTAGAACATGTTATGTTTATTATAGTAACTACTGAATTGTTTAAGTTTATTGTAATATTACCACGTCAAAATTGAATATAAAATGATCAAATATGTATCTAGAACAAATAAAATAAAATACATTTTCAAAGTTTTAAAAAAATGTTATGGTAAAAGTGTAGAATGTAAAATATTATCTTATCCCAAAAATCGCAAATAAAAGATAATATAATGATAGTCTACTCAATGAAGAAAAATCATTAAAATATAACAATAATGATAATAATAATAATATAAGGTTATTTATCCAATGGGAATTGGTAATTTTTTTTGGTCAATTGTCAACAATGTACTATCCTCCTCCTAACCTACTATATGGGGAGACCCAACTGTGCTCGGGAAGAACCGATGGGACTGAATTACCATTAGACCAAACGGATACATTATACACCCATTTGAAATTTTTAATACACCTCACTTAGCTTTTAAAGGCTTGATGGTGGCCAACCCAACTAAGTTGGGTTGATTAATGGAAATTGGTAATTGCACGTTTTTTTTTTTAATCAACCTACACTATTAGAGCGAGAAAAGAAAAATAGTATTGGTGGAATTTGAACCCCCATCTCTGCGGTGGAGTTATAGAGCTCTAATAGCTCAATCGTCTATTCGTTTCCTATAATTGCATGTCTAATAATGGAGCATAATTCCACATAAAATGTGCAACTAGATATTGGGGTAATAAGAAGAACAATTTTTCCCCCCAACTAAACCCACTGATAATTAACTATATATATAAAGCGGGAAACAACGTTCTGACATCACTAAAGGAAAACTTGTACAATAATTTTTTTTTTTTTTAACAAAAACACAGTGATGGAGTTAGCCCTATAATATTTATAGTTATATAACAGCCTCTCTCTGGATATGCATATAAAGTGTGCCAAAATATTAGCAATAATAGATCTCTAATCTTTTGACACTTGTACCATTAACGAAATGCACCATAAACCCACTTAGAAAAGGCACTCAATTTCATCATTTTTTGCTATGATTAATCTTTTATGCACTGGAAGTATAATATTTTTTTTACATGACTAGGTTTATATGCATGGTACATATACAAAACAAAGAATTTCAAGTATCACGAGAGATGATTCGTTATAAATCTTAGTCCACTTGTGTGACAAATTTTTTGTACTATATAGAAAATTAATCCAATCACAAAAAAATGAATAGATATATAAAAAAAAAAAGAAAGAAAGAAGAAAAATCAGCTACTAAATTAGTAAGAAAATGAACTTTTTTACCACAAACTTAGAGAAAATATTTAATGCAACAACTCAAGTGCACCATAATATTTTTTAGCATGGCAAATCAATGAATATTGAGAATCAATGTTTGACCCCTTCAATTTTCATCGTTTTGCCAAAAAAAGTAAATAAATAAATAAATACTTTGCTGATAAATGTGTCACGACACATAATATGAGTAAGTGTCACATACACCACGTGCTTCACAACGCATGCCACATAATGCATTATAATTAATCATATATCATTAAATATTGTAAAGTATAGCTGACTATCCCTACGCGACAATAGTTTGTTGATTTTAGTACATTAGATGCACTTAATATAATACTTTTCAACATAATATGAACTGATGACAAGGCGGGCTGTTTGTCGTCAAAATAGTCAAAAGTTGCCACGTCACCTAATCTTACCATTTGGCATCACACCATCCCATTTGATGATGTAGCAGTGTCAGATGGCCTAGAATTATCTCATGCCGGTGCGAGAATGACATATATGATATATTCCGCATGGGCTTTTTTTTTTTTTTTTTTGCTTCATTTTAGTTTCTCATGCTAGTAGTCCCTTTTATATATGTGATTAATAGTTTTACTGTATAAAATTGATTGTTTACAACTAAATTAATTTAGGAAATATAAGAATTATATTTTCCTAAAATGTAAGAGGTAATAAGAGTTAAAAATAAGTTGAAAACACGAGATACCAAAAGTAATTTGAAGTAACATATAAAAGGATTATGCTGTTGTTGTTTATTAGGATAACAATTGATCTAATTTAACTATTTTGAGCTGAATTGTACTAATAGTCTATTTATTTTTTCATGAATATCCCAATCAATGTTATATATTTAGAATTTTGGTTTATTTCTCTCCTTAAATTTCAATTTATTCTGTGATAGTTTAGGAACTTAACAAATTTCAATATTTACAATTAGTATATTTGTGTGCCCATACCGATTTTAGTACAATTTATCCATGCAAATATAAATGTCTTTCATTACACACAACAGAAGAAATCGAAAATAAATAATGACAAATTAGTTGTTAACGCTAAAAATAGCATATTAGGACTGAAATTCATTTGCTTTTGGCAAACTTCGTTTTTTTTATAATGTAGGAAAACATAAACAAGATACAACTACACTTGGATTGCAATTTTTCCAGTAAAGTTTCCTCAAAACATTGACATACCAATTTGTTGATACGATATGATATGACGTGGTGTGAGTAAAATAAGAAGGTGATGAGAAAAGTTAAAAAAAAAAGTAAATAAAAAATGTTTGCAAAATATTATAAAACTCTTCTCTTTCTTTTTCCTTATTTTATTATTTATTACTTTTAATGAAAGACCAAAACTGAAACGATGTCAGGAAATCAGATCCAATACAACATCATGTACACACAAAAAAAAAACACACACACACACACACACACACACATTACTGCACTTTTTTTTTTTTAGGGGTAAAAAACATTACTACACATCACACACAAAAGTCTCTCTTTCTCTCTCTCCCCTTTCTCTCACACACACACCCACCCAAAAATTCCCAGCTCAACCCCCAGCCCTCTCCTCCCTCCTCCTCCTCCTCCTCCTCCTCCTTCCCCGGCAACCAGGGGTCCCCGGAAATCTCTCTAATTTATACCCCCGAAAAACCCAAAAATTTTAAAAATAAGAAGAATTTCTCCGATAGCCGAGAAATTGGATTAAATTAAATTAAATTGAACAATGGCGACGGAGATGGCCCAGATGGATCCGGAAGGAATAGACGCAGTCCGAATGACGTGGAACGCCTGGCCGCGCACCAAAGTCGAATTGAGCAAGTGCGTGATCCCACTCGCCGCCTCGATCTCGCCGATCCGATCTCACCCCGACATTCTCACCCTCCAATATCCTCCTCTCCGGTGCAAAACCTGCACTTCCGTCATCAACCCCTTTTGCCGCGTCGATTTCCAAGCCCTAATTTGGATCTGCCCCTTTTGTTTCCAGCGCAACCACTTCCCCCCGCATTACTCCTCAATTTCCGAGACCAACCAGCCGGCCGAGCTTTACCCCCAGTTCACCACCGTTCAGTATAGTATCCCCCAAATTCCCCACCAAAACCCTAATCAAAACCCTAATTTTTACGAGAATTTTGATGTTAGTAATTCTGCGGTTTATTTGTTTGTTCTGGATACTTGTATGATCGAGGAGGAATTGGAATTTGCGAAATCGGCCGTGAAAAGGGCTATTGGGATGTTGCCGGATAATGCCATGGTTGGGTTTATATCGTATGGGACGCAGGTGCAAGTTCATGAGCTGGGGTTTTCGGATTTGTCTAAGGTTTATGTTTTTAGAGGGTCTAAGCAGCTGTCGAAAGAGCAGGTTGCGGAGCATTTGGGGCTTGGATTTGGTGGAGCTGGGCGACGGTCCGTGCATGGGGTTCAGAAAGTTGGTGCTAGTCCTGTAGGAATGCCGAATCCGGGTTTCTCTAGATTCTTGTTGCCTGCTTCTGAGTGTGAATATACGCTCGATTCGGTGTGTTATTTTATCGAAAATTTGATTCTTTCGTTGGGTTGAATTTGTTGATTATGATGGTCAAGGAAACGAATTTTGGATAAATTTATTGCTGATTTTTTTGTTCTCTCTCTTGTAGCTATTGGATGAGTTAGGGATGGATCGATGGCCGGTTTCACCAGGGAACAGGGCAATACGGTGCACAGGAGCTGCGCTTAGTGTGGCAGCAGGCCTGCTTGGGGCTTGTGGAGCGGGTAATAGTGCAAGAATTATAGCTTTAGTTGGGGGACCATGTACAGAAGGTCCAGGAGTGGTAAAGCTTCTTCCTTTATTTCATATTTGTTGCTAATTGGTTATGATTTAATTGGATTTGTGTATACACGCCTGTTTTGTTGATATACAATTTCGAGTAAGTTTATTGTGTCAAAAGGAAGTAGTTTTAGGGAGGAGAGTGTATGGTGGCTAAGTTCGTTTGTTATTGTCATAATTCTATGGGTGGAAATGATGCCATTGATAAAGTTTGTATTTAGGGGATCTGTCAGTCTACATGACCTGGTAATGGATGTGACTAAGTCATTTGAGAAAAAGGAAAAAGGAAAAGTTTTGAGCATATTTCACTCAATATTTGTGAAATACAAGAAATTCCAGTGGATGTTGATAGAATTAATATAACTGATTAAGATCATGTGTAAGAAGAAGAACCTTGTGGTATTATATGCCAAAATGCTATAATTAGATAAGTAGTATGGTTTAAAAAAAAATTAAGAATTTTAATTTTTTCCAAAAGTAATGAAAAGATGAAACCTGTAAAAATTTTGGGAATTTTAGTTTGTCAGAAGTTTTGGGTGGATGATCAATAGTTGTTGTCATCTGTGCCATGCTGATAGTAGATTTTGTGACTGCCTAATTTGCCTCTCAAATATATGTGAGATCAAACAGAACTCTTGCTTATTCTTTTTCTTGATTATTATTCCTTATATAGTCCTAGTCCTTTTCTTCTTCTTCGTCTTCTTTTCTTCTTTCTTTTGTTTGGGGGAAGGACGGCCTTAATCATTGAATAGAAAAAAGAATTAAATAGAAAAAAGAATTAAGCTAACTTCCCAGGGCAGAGGGATTTAGGGTATGAATGATTTTGATATCTCAACAAATTTGCTGTCATTGTCTCTGGCTAATTTTGTGAATATGTATTGCTGATTGCTTTTCTTCTATCCCAGATTGTCTCTAAGGCGTTGTCAGATCCCGTTCGTTCACACAAAGATCTAGACAAGGATGCAGCACCATATTACAAGAAGGCTGTTCAGTTTTATGAAGAACTAGCTAAGCAGCTTGTCAGTGAGGGTCATGTGTTGGATCTTTTCGCATCTGCTCTAGATCAGGTTCGTCTGTATGATTTCTTCATCTCTCAGCTATTAATTCATTACTTCATTAATTGTAGTTTACAATTTTAAAATTGGGTGGCACCTAACTTGTATGGTAGAGACGCTTACTATAGGTCTATATCTGTAGCTAATTATCAGGAATTGTTTCTTTCCTATTATGGGTGTATGTCTGGAGCTAATCCTCAGGAATTGTTTCTTTCCTTTCTCAATTTTTTATTTATTTTGTGTTTCCTGATTCCTCAGTAGTATGTCATACATGATAGATAGTAAATGCTGTGCAAAATTAGGTGTTGCTTCATTTTCAGTGGTGTCCTTGTAATATTTTACCTCATCACAGTTGATTATGAAAGGAGTGTGGGTTGCCATAATTGATGGACACAAGTTCAAGTAGCTGGAAGAAAAAATAAAAATTTCTATGCATCTTAGATATGAATGATTTAAAAAGGAAGCAAGGAGAGAGTCAAATATTAGTTCATCATTAAGTTATGTCCTTTTTGCAATAACTGAATAGATAAGAACTGGGTAAACTCAACTCCTTAATTACGCAACTTTAAATGTTATCATATATGTAATTTGTAATTTGGCCCTAACCGACTGATGATGCTGGATAAAATTTGGTCTGTTCCATACATTGGTGGCTGTATGGCTTGAGCAGTATCCGTTTATATGTCCGCATCATTAGGTCATTGATGGATTTTTTCCTTTTTTTTTTCATTTCTTTTTCATGTATAATAAGCTGCACTTCGACTGATTATGTCGAAAGACGGTCTTTGTGAGCTAATACAATGTAAGCTTTTAGGTTGGAGTTGCTGAGATGAAGGTTGCTATTGAAAGAACTGGTGGGCTTGTTGTTTTAGCTGAAAGCTTTGGTCATTCTGTTTTTAAAGACTCTTTCAAACATCTTTTTGAAGTTGGAGAACAGTCTCTTGTTCTCTCTTACAAGTGAGTTTCGTTACCTCAGAATTTCAATATGAACTTTTTTCATCTCCGATATGGTTTTTGAAGTTGGCATCTGTAATGGTCGTCAGAATCTTTCAAGGACTTCTAGTAACTAATTACACCTGCATGGCTGTAACTAGAACAATTGCTAATTGGTTTACATTTTCTGTACAATGGTAAATGTATATACTGATATTGTACAATTTATTTTGGTCTTATCTCTTACATGTAGAAACTTAATTTAAGTAAAAATGTATTGGCAAAACAATGAGATGATGTGGTTTCAACTTTCAATGATAACAAGGAGTTGACTGGCCTTTACATGTAATATGGGAAGGTTCATGATCTTTTTCTTAATTTGTTCCTTTTCCTCATTATCTGTGTAGATGCTAGTAAAGCATTTGCAATTTGACATTAAGATGTGCTGAAAATATTACAAAAGCACTGACCTTGTAAATTTTTATTTGAGCTATAGATTGCTTCCAATTTGACGTCAATAGAGTTGGCAAATTTTCTATGTCCTTGTTGTGTATAGCATGTCGGCAAGGGGTATTCCATCAAACACATGGCACTTGCTGCTTTCCTTGTTCTCTGTTTTCTAATGCATGCATACACTTTTGTGAAAAATATTGCAATGATTAAAGCCATTTAACTATTTTTTCAGTGGCACACTTGAGATAAACTGTTCAAAGGATATTAAAATCCAAGGCATCATTGGACCTTGCACATCTTTGGACAAGGTTGGTTCATTATTGAAGCATTATGTTCTTTTAACTGAATAGAAAGCTTTAGTTTGATTAATAGTACCATATCTCTGTATTATGTTGTTTTACAAGTTTATTCTTATTAATGGAAATGTTGCAGAAAGGACCTGCTGTTGCTAACACGGTTATTGGGCAAGGGAATACTACAGCTTGGAAGATGTGTGGCCTTGATAGGACTACTTGTTTGACTATTTTCTTTGACATATCGTCAAGTGAAAAATCAGATCCACCAGGAATAAACCCACAATTATACATACAGTTCCTTACAAGGTATTTTTGGACTTTTATTTGCAGATTATTTCTTGTTAGAGACACTCAGAAGCTTTCGTTCTATGCATGTATTTTTACAAGGACGTAGGCTGTGTCGCATTTGAGTCTGTTTAGCTTTATCCTTCTAAGGAAAGGGAACAAAATGCATCTGAGTCTGCTATTAATGAATTTAAATGCAGTTACCGGAGCCCTGAAGGCCAATCATTGTTAAGAGTTACAACTGTTAGCAGAAGATGGGTAGACAGTGCTGTTAGCACAGAGGTATGATGGTGTAAAATTTATGTTGCTCTTATTTGTAATCCTAATTTCTGTTTATGTATTCTGAAGGACTCTCTCTTGAATTGAGGATATAACCTTTGAATGTCGATTAAGCGGCCTTTTTTGTAAGGGCAAGACTCTTCACTTTTTTGTCTTGTGTGGGAAGTTGGAAATTTTGGATTCATCCAGATCAAGCTTTGCATTGAGTTTTCAGTGTTAATCTGTCTTGTTAAAAATTACTGCATGCCTTACAGCAATGTCATACTGGCTTCTTTTTATAAGAACTTGCTATAAGTCATGCACCGTGTGCCACATGTTTTGCTTTCTTGCTTTCTTTTCTTTTTTTGTTTCTTTCTTTCTTCTTTTTTTTGGCCTTCTTTCTGCTATCTTATACAAGTAGAGTAAAAGGGACGGAGGCAAGAACTGGTAGTTTAATTCAACTCCGTTCTTTTTTATTATCTCTTTCAATTATATGTTTTAGTTTTTCTTTTCTTAAATAGTTGTTAACTAATTAGAGAGGCATGCCTGGGTGCTGTTTGGAGTTACTCCAAACGAATTCATGGAAGTAACCACTTTGTGTAAGTAGGGAATCACTGTCTATACCTAACAATACCATCCTTGATATAGAAGCCTCATACAGTAGTTTGCAATTCGATGCTTTATTCCAATTACTAATTTACTGGCTAATTTCTTTGAAAATTCCAATCTTTCTCTTTTTCTACTTTAAATTGATAACATGATGAGGAATTAGAGATGCTGGATAGAGTTTAATGAAACTGATTGTTTTTGTGTTTTGTTCCATTTTTGCTGTCTTCATGTCTGTTCTATTCACGGATTGTTTTGTGTGAACAACTTTGGTATAATTTTAGTTTTATTATTATTATTATTATTTTTTTTTTTTTTTTTGGGAGGGGGTTGGGTTGTTTTGAGTTTGCTTGAATCATATTTCTATTTTTCACATCTTGTTATTATAGGGTTTCTATTTCAATTAATTACTTCTGAAATCTGGGATCAGTTGAATGTTAATTGAAACTTTTTATGCATGCAGGAGTTGGTCCAAGGATTTGACCAAGAGACTGCTGCAGTAGTCATGGCCAGATTAGCTTCTCATAAAATGGAGGCTGAGGTAATTCTCTATTGTCATGAAAGTGTTGCTTATCATTTGTTATTTGACAGCCAAGCTTAGGAGTTACGTAGTGGTTTTTTGATGTGCTGCTTTATTTATTTATTAATGCAAAAATAAAAAAAGATAAGAACAGATAGAAAAAGAAACTAACTTAGATCATTTTTCTTAAGTTTGAATGCATGTTCTTGGTATGCTTTAATTTTAATCAAGATTGTTGCTACCATAGAAAACTGTGAAAAATTGATGATTCTGGAATTGGTATGCTTGAAATTTGCTAAATTACATTGGTTATTTTGACAAGTCTTTCGGTTTCTGCTGTCTGATGCAAGTTCTATTTTATTTAGCAGAGTATGGTAAAAAAAAGGAAAGAACTATGAATATGTAGATTTTTTTGTGTAGAGATACATTTTAGAAGTGTACAAGCAAATTTTGAAATTACACGCCACACTGGAGCTATTTCAAAAGCATTTGTTATGATTGATGAAAAATTATTGTACAGAGCATGAGTTTGGAACTTGTTCCTGCTGATGTTAAGCAAATTGCATAAATATGGGTGATCTGTGATATTGGGTATCCTCAAAAACACACCGTTGTCCTTGTCATAAGGGTGCAGTATTGAGCTGGAATTAATGATGTTTGGACATTGTACTTATTGAATGAAGAAATTAGCATTGGAACAAACAATTTATCCAACTTTAGGCTGGAAACTGTATTTTGTGGCATGTGTCTTTGTTCTTTAGCTCATAACATTCCTTCTTTTTGCTTTTTGCACTCATTTTTATTTGCTAGCTTGACTTTGTGTTTGCTGATTGATATAAATGTCAGGATGGCTTTGATGCTACACGGTGGTTGGATCGGAATCTTATTCGTGTTTGTGCCAAATTTGGTGACTACCGGAAGGATGACTCGAGCACATTTACATTAAATCCCTGTTTTTCGTTGTTCCCTCAATTCATGTTTAATCTGCGGCGATCACAATTTGTGCAGGTATGGAAAAAGCTTCAGAATATGAGTAAGAATCATTGGTTGTCAGTATCATCCTTCCACTGTTCTAACTTCTTCATAACAGGTATTTAATAATAGTCCGGATGAAACCGCATACTTTCGCATGTTGCTTAACCGGGAAAGCATAAGCAACTCTGTAGTCATGATTCAGCCCTCTCTAATGGCATATTCTTTCAATTCATTGCCCGCACCAGCTTTGTTGGATGTGGCATCAATATCAGCTGATCGTATTCTGCTGTTGGATTCATACTTCAGCATAGTTATTTTCCACGGCATGACAATAGCTCAGTGGAGGAATATGGGCTATCAGAATCAGCCTGAACACCAGGTCTAATGCACATAATTTGTTCCTCTCCCTCTCTCTCTCTCCCTCCTCTGATCACTATTTCCATTTAAATTTGATTTTTCTTTTTGTCAATTTACTGTTGCTTCTTATGGGAGTACTAGGCTTTTGCCAGCTTAGATGTTATATGGGTTCATGTGAGCCTTCTGTATGGTTTTGTGATTGTTTGGCTGTTAAATAACTAGTACATTGGCATCTTCACTATATCATTGTGATATTTTGTCATTCAGGATAGCAATGAGAATTACTGAGATAACAAGATCAACAGTTTAATCTCTTAAATTCTACTTTAATATTTATCTTTGTAGGCATTTGCACAACTGTTGCAAGCTCCTCAGGAAGACGCCCAAATAATCATTCGCGAGCGGTTCCCCGTCCCAAGACTGGTGGTGTGTGATCAGCATGGTTCGCAGGTCATTCTTCATCATAAACTTAATTTCATTATTAATCTTCTTGCTATGATAATGATATATGTTTTCTTAATAAATTGTCTTGGCTTGCTTGATATCTATTACTTCATGAGCATGTTCTGGAATGCAGAGATCTCTGCTTTATGTAGCTCGATTAAATACGTGTTGCCAGCCTGTCCCATGGGACTTGTCTACGTTAGTTTTATTGAAGTTTTCAGAAGCTTAATTTTGTCTCTTGCAGTCAAGCGATATGTTGACTTTTTTTTCTTTCTAAAATCTTCTTTGTTCCCAATCCTGAATTAATGCTTGTAACATCATAAAAAATTAAATTTCATAGATGAACGGGTGTAGAAATCATGATTTTTCTGAAAGTGCTGGTGATCTAGTCTCAAGTGTTTGGGTAGGGAGTTTGGAGGACAGTTTTGGGTATAAATTTATTCTTTTCTGTTTTTGTACAGTAATTTGTTGCCCTTTTTTTTTTGGGGGGGGGGGGGGGGGGCGGTTGACTTTTCTGTTTTGTTTTCTTGATTGATTTTAATTTTACTTTATATGTCAGATTTTCTTTCGTTTTTCTTTTTATTTCACGGAGAAAGATACTCGAAACAAATAACTAGGGCATCTTGTGGTTCACCTTGAAGTGGACTTGCTTTTGTCTAATTGCATATCTATGGATTTTTGTTTTCTTTTTTCTTGTATAACTTGAGCATGTTTCTAAAAATGTTCTTGTCAATGTTAAATAGGCAAGATTTTTACTAGCAAAGTTGAACCCATCAGCTACATACAGCAATGCGCATGAGATGGCAGCTGGATCAGACATAATATTCACTGATGATGTGAGTCTTCAGGTGTTCTTTGAGCATCTTCAGAAGCTGGCAGTGCAATCCTCGTGAGAGAATGGTCTGAACTTTAAGATCAACGTATGGATTCTTGATTTTGTATTATTTCCAGAATGGGGTGAAATGTCACTCTCCCCTGGTAACCTCTTGTTTCGATTTTCGTTCAAGCCTTTCTCTCCGGTGTTTCATGAAGTGAGAGGTCAGACGTATATTATTTGGACAATAAGAAACTATCATTCTTCGGGGTAGGGGAGGCACAAGCTTCTTTGAAATTTAGGGCGTGACAGCTATATTTATTTTCTGAGATATGTTGAAAGGAAAGAGTGAGTATACAAGTTAGAGAAGGTAATTCTGTACTCGCTGCAGTGCTGCTCGGGAAGACATTTTCAGCTTATTTTTAGTTTGTTTTATTATTCATCGCCTTTAGGTTAAATTGATTTTGTATTGAATTTCTGTACTTCAATTGTTCCAGGCATCTAGGTTGAAAATTCTGGAACATTTTCAGTTTTTTAACTCTTATAACATTTACAAATAGCAAATACACATCAAATCTCTCTCTCTCTCTCTCTCTCTCTCTCTCTCTCTCTCTCTCTCTCTCTCTCTCTCTCTCTCTGTAGGGGTTGGTTGAGCATGCCACTTGATTATATACATGCAGTCCCTCGATGCATTATGCTGGGTCTGGAAATTCAGCTGCAACCGCGTTGAAAAACTAATGAAAAGATTGATTTTCAAACACTTGTAATGCCAGTCGCCTTGATTTCTGTTTTTACAAGCCATTAATGATCATTTTATGGAGTATCACTGCAAAAGTTTCTTTTAAACAAATTGTCAGTATTTTTGGCATAAACGTTAAAGAAGTTGGATCAGGGAGGAGGGAACTAGGGAGGAGGGAACTAGGAGGAGACAAGGGGGGCGGCAACGACTACCTTTTCCAGTCACGTTCTGAAAATTTTCTGGCATTATAGTTGTTTCCCTGGGCCTAAATATAGGTATACCATATATCTGATCTAACTAGGATATGGTTGAATATTTTAGTACAAAAAGCTCTCAATAAAACTCAAGTTGGAATGCCAACACGAATTTGCGAAACAATCTGATTTTAAGGAATTCTACAGCAGAAGATTCTGAACTGAAAAGCACCAAAATAAGAAAAAATACATCAGCCAAGATGAAGGGGGGAAGAAATACTTCACATATTAGCTATTCTTTTTCCTTCTATTTCACTCTACCATTGTATAGGTATCCATCAAAAGTTTAAGGGCTAGTAACGCTACATTACAAAAGAGTTTGAGAAATTGCTTCACAAAATTGATGATGTTGACAAGATTTATTTGGAACAACAGCAGTTCATGTTTCATGCTCAGAGATCTATGGGAACGGGGAAGAAACTACTTGACATTGGTACCTTTGGTCCGAAAATACAGCAATGAACTGAGGAAGATGACACATCTTCAAAGATCTTGGGCAAGTGCAAGCTTTAAACTAAAAACCTTTCAAATCTTTGTGTACCAACTTTTTCCATATCATGCAGTTGGACTTGGCAAGCAATGGTTCTCCTCCTTTAACTAGACACTAGACGAACAATCAGCACCACCCCCCCCCCCCCCCGGGCCCCCACCAAAAACACCACACAAAAAAAACCAAAAAAAACCCCCCCAAAAAAAAAGAAAAGAAATCCCAACACCTAGATCCTCCTCCCACTCAAATTTTCCTCAGTAAAATCTCAGCACAGCATCTAAATTTGAAAACCATGGAAACTTGCGTCACTATAAACTCAACCCTGAACACCATAAACATTGATTGATCTGCAGTTTCTCTTTCAACACCTGATGCCCATTAATTGAGACTACATATATTGGCAACCTCTGCGCACACTGCAGCACCTGTATTTTAAGATGGCGAGCAAAAAACAATTAATCCTTCGCAATTTTTTAAGCTCATATAAGAAATCATCTTAGCATCTCTAATTTTAGACTTCTGAAATGCATTTGTGTCCTTTGAGATACAAGCCCAACTATAATGCTACCTTGTGAGGTTAGAAGAAATGAATTGAAAACAGAAGTTTTACCCATAAGGTAGTCCTGGAGACCAAAGATTTGGTGTTCTTAGTACAGTTCTTATCCACCATGCAGAGAATCCTTCATGCCAACATCTTATGCTTCATTTTCTATATGGATAATGTTAGGTTCAACTTGTTTAAACACCCGTAAGATTCTATTTGATGCGCTACTACCATTCTCATCTAGCACGCAGAAAATCCTTCAAGATATCCATCAAATTCCTCGGCTTAAATTTTTAACAGCCCATGAGTCTAGTCTTAGTGTGAGTCTGCACTGAATCTATGAGACGGCGGTATGTCCATGTTCCTTTCTTTTTAGTTTTGGCTCCAACCAAGGAGGACATCTCTTCGAAATCTCTAAGGAACTGCCCCTTTCTAAATGCAATGAGAACAAGAGCATCAGTGTTCATTTCAATTTTATCATCAAAAAATCCTGTTCTTGTCCATATTTTCTTTACAGGAATTCCACGAAATCCAGATATGCAGGCATCACATAGTACTCCAACAGTAATAACATCAGGTTTTACATATCGAGATGATAATTCAGAGAGTACAACTTCCAACTGCTTAAAATCTTTCATCTTCAAATAGGCTAGTGCCAATATGTTGGCAATTGTTACATTCCATGGTACTTCATTTGATTCCATATCTTGAATAATGGAATACATTCCCTTTTTGCTCAAAATACAAGCATGAGAAAGGAGGCGCAAACACCACACAAGATCAGTGCTGCCAGTTTTTGAAGAAAGATCAAGTCCCAATTTATCTAATCTGGAAAACATGAGATTCTTGATGTATACTCCAGCTAATTTTCGAATCAAATCCTCTGGTAGACAAGCTTTTGAGTTTAACACCGTATTGAAAACCTTTTCCATCTTGTCCAAAATTCCAAAGTTAACATATGTCTCCAGCATTGCAATTGAAGTAGAAGACTGCAAACCCATTCTTTTTGAAAGAAGAGCTTGATACGTGCTTTCCATCTTGTTGAGTAGTCCAGCTTTTGCATATTCTCGAATCAGTAAGTTATAAGTAACATGATCAGGTAAACAGCCACTAGATTGCATCTCTCGCAGGCATCTGCCCATCTCATCATACATTCTGTACTTCCCATAAGCTTGAATAAGCCCATCGTAGGTATCTGTATCTGGCTTCAAGCCAGCATTCTTCATTTCATCAATATAACACAGTGCATCATCAAACTGCCCCATTCTCAAAAATTCATGAATCACTAAGTTATGCATTTCCAGAGAAGGATTAATTCCATGGCTTTTCATTTGTTTGAAAGCCGAAATGGCGGCATCTGTCAGTCCACCCTCAAACAATAAGCCTATAATCTTCTCATAGTTCTCCTCATTAATTCTTGATCTTTTCACATCCTTCCAGAAGTCAAAAACCTACACCATATTCATAAAGCACAACTAAAACATACCAAGAATACGAACCAAATAATATACCTTACCATTGAATTTTCTTCTTTTCTGTTTTTTTTCCCGGTTTAAACATAAGAATAAAATTTCTAGCTAGATAAGGAAATATCTAGCTAAATAAGCAGAACACAAATGCAACTGAAATCTTACTCCCTGGCCTGATTAACTCTGACTTAAATTTATTAGATTCAAATAACCATAGACTTAAACTTCCAGTTTCTCCTCTTATTCCATAATTTCTCTCTCTTTAGTATTTCTTTACTGCTTAACGCATCAAAGGATAAAAATCATAAAATCATTTAAATGCAAAATTCAGAGAACTGAAACGTATTTTTACCCCTGTTTTTTACTGGGCAAAAAAATCTCTAGTTCCTTGTTCTTTTAGTTATCCATATATTTTCCTGATTCACCTTCCAAGCCTTATTTCCTCCACATATTTAATAGCCAAAAATAGCTCTAATTATCCCAAAAAATCAGTGTCCAAAATCACAGAATATCAGCAGTGAAAGAACTATATATTCAAAGCACTAATACCGGCAGAATCTCAGTGGTTCTTGAGCTTTTTCCTAGGAATCTGATGACATCCCAGAACTTTTCTTTGCTCCAATCTCCATCTTGTTTAAGAATCTCAAGTGGGTCAGAGTCGGACTGCTTTTTCTCTTTAAGCTTTTCAGTAAAGGAAGCTCTTTTAAGTCTATGATTAAATTGCTTTGTTTCTAAAGAATCGATCTTTTTGGTTCTCTGGAACGAAGGTTGTGATTGTGATGGTTGCTCATATTGGGATTTCTTGGAGTTACAATGAAGCAGTAAAGGATAAGATTTAGGAAAGGAACAATAAGAAATTAGGAGATTATTTAAGGTTGGGGTTTTGCTGGGTTTTGTAAAAATTGGTAAGGTTTTGTGAAACGGATTACAAGCTGGTTGTAAGCAAGTCATTTTGCACTAAAGAGTTCTAAGCTTCCAATAGTAAATATATATTGTGGTTCTTGAATGCTCCCTTAACAAAACCCAAACCAGGATCTCATCAGAACAGACCCCAAACCACTACACTCTCCCCCCCCCCCCCCCCCCCCCCCCCCCACCCAAAAAAAAAAAAAAAAAAAGAGGACCATTTTAGTTTTTTTTTTTTGTCAAACCATTTTAGATTTCACCTGCAAATTATTTTTAAATAATCTTTGTATTTTCTTAGGTCCCAAAAAAGTCTACCAAGGAGGTTAAAATGTGAATTATCTATTGTCTTAGTTTGATAATTTGAACAAGTCTTACCAGTTGAACCAACTCTCATTAACAAATTTTTAAGATTATTCACTAGCAATTTAAGAAAGCAATTCGATCAAACTAACTAACTAGTTAAAATTGTAATAGGGGACTGTGAAGGAGCAAGAACAGATGCAAAGAATTCTGAACACAGTAAAAGATCTTAGGAAGAAGTGTCTTAACTTTTAAAATTTGGCTTAACAGATAAATCCTAACATGAAGATTTATTAAGCCAGTATTACAATATTTTGTTAGATGCTTGTATTCATCTGCTTATCCATCAAATAATTTCGTGCTTCTAATTATTTGGAGGCCTTGAGAATGCTGGATGTCATTCATCTGGTGTGTATTATTGTCACAATGAAGAAAATATGTTGAGCAAGAGTAACTTCAGTGCATTGGATTCATGGAGTTAAGATGTACGACTGCATATTAAGAGTTCAAAATCAAATTTGAGACTGAATGGTTTAAAACTGTTTGAAGCTTTAGGACTCGAGCATCAACCAGACTAGGTTTGAATGATTTAATTTACTTGAATCTGAATAACAGGTAAAATCCAATTTAAATTTATCACATGGGATAATTACAGAAACTCCCCTGAGGTTTCTGACAATTTCACTTGGCACCCCTCAATTTTCCAAAATTACACAAACCTCCCTTGCATTTACTGTTTTAGTAACAAGACCTTCCCTGTCAACATAAATTTTAAATGAAAATCCAATTTTGCCCTTCTTAATCTAAAAATCAAAAAATATATTATTTTCTTTATCACTTGAACTACTGCCACCAACTTAATGAATACCGCCACCAATTTAATGAACACTGCCATTAGCAGCCATAAAATAATCCCACCAACACTAGGTACACCACTGCCAACTAATCAGGAAAATAAAAACAAAAAATTTATCTTGTTTTTACCACTTGAACAACAACAACCACGACCACGACCACCATATCACGCTAGTTCCATTTTTATTAGTCACCACTACCATCACAAGCAATTGGATTATAGAGACAAAATTCATAAATATTCCTTAGCGAGACACCCAAATCTATTTACCCAAAACCAATTATATATTAGTAACTTGGTAACTTCCAAACCCTAAATATATAAATCATTTCATAATAATAATAATAGTAATAATAATAATAATATAAAATTTTTAAAAAATATAAAAGCCCTTAGATGGGTGGCTGGTTGTGATTGCATGAAGGGATAGGGTGGGAAAAATATGATAAGCCAAAGGTCATTATAGTCATTTTAGTTGGCCAAGGGAGGTTTGTGTAATTTTTGAAAATTGACGGGTACCAAGTGAAATTGTCAAAAACCTCAAGGGAGGTTTCTATAATTATCCCTTATCACATTTGTGTCGTGACATCACAGCTTGAACGTGCCAAGATGAAATCTAGGGGAATCGAACTTTAAGCATAAAAAGTCTACCAAGTAATGCTCATGTATTATACCAATGCTTTCAAATACAGGAATGCTACAGCTGTATATACACACACAGACGCAAGAAACCGATGAAATTTGTTGATAACAAGAGACACCTTACCTAGAGTATATACGAGCCAGTCTTATACTAAATAAATGCTCCTGCATTTTAGTCAATAGGTACAAAGATGTTTATCTGCAAAATGAACAGAAGAAAACAAACATGGTAAAATTGCCTCTCAGTTACCCTGGGGTCTCCACAAGACCACAGGATTACATGTCCTGATGTACAGAAGTGCAGCACACAAATGGTACCCAATATGGTTTTCCCTTCTTTTTCTCCTTCTTAATCTCAGCAGGATATCTTGCTGGGGAATTCCACTCCTTCTCCATCTCCCTCTTGGCCGCATTATTATTTGGCATCTCGAATCCCATAATCGAGCTCACAGTAGTTACTGGAGCACCATTATTCTTCAAGACAGTTTCGTTGGTCTGATTCAAATCTGGAACTTGTTTCTCGCTTGCTGCCTTTACTGTTGTTTCTGCATGGGCTTCGCTCAGAAGATTCTTTAAGGGGCTGTGCTGCTTCCCTGTGCTCCAGTTGGCAATGATCTCCTCATTTTTCTTTCTACCATCTGATTCATTCACGACATTGGTTAGAGATGGAAACCAACCAGCCTGCAGAGCCTCAGACGGCTGTTCGGCCTTTTGGACAGTATTGATTTCAGAAGCTGCAACTTTCTCGTCAGCTCCAGTCCCAGATTCGACCAATGTCATGAAAGATGGAGGGTCAAAACTATCAGATTTTTTATGATGACTATCCTCAGCTACAGTTTGTGGCTTTAACAGTCTGCTTTCAGATTTTTCTGCTGCTTGAGTACCAGTTGAGGATGGCATTTCAGCATCAGCAGGACTTGTTCCATCTGATTGGGTAGAAACAACTGTTTCATCCAACGACAGCAAATGTCATAATCGGGAAAACAAAAACACGATAAACACATATCATAGATTTTAGGAGAGAATAAATATTAGTGCTGCATAAATGGGTACCTAGATTAGTGGCATCTACAGAATTTTTTATTTTTTATTTTTCATTTTTTCACAAATTTTGCAAATAGATACATTATGATCTTATTAGTAGTCATGTGAATAAAACTATAGTCCTAATGCCCTTTGCAAAAGAAATTAATGAAACGCAATATCATGCAGTAAAACTCTTTAAAGGACCGAGAAAACTCAATTTTGTACCAACAAGAAAAAAGATATCATAGAAATCATTGGTGTATGGCTTCCTGAATAGAGAGAGAAGCAAATTAAAATCATTGATTCAAGGCTTCTTGAATAGAGAGAGGCAAATTCACCTGACACCGATCCCCAGTTTCCATCCAAACTCTCAGTTCGGCTACTTGAAACAAAAGAGCTTTCAACAGCAGAAATATTTAAATATTCTTTTGTGACCTTATCACTACCTTGGTCTAGCAAGGGGGCAGACATGATTGCTTTTCTAGTATTTCCAGCTTCATTGGCAGCAGAATTTTGGCTTGAGATTCCAGAAGCTACAGGAAAACTTGCTGTCTGCTCAGAACTAGAATCCTCTGTATTCTTGTCCGGATCTACACTTTGATCTTCAGGATTTAATTGAGACACTGCACCAAGAGCACCAATGGACCTTTGTACTTCTGTGTCATTAGAATTGTCTGACTGTTTTTTTGATGTTACATTACAATCTTTAAGACTTAAATCAGAGGCCAGACCAACAGCACTTTCAAGTTCCTTTGAGGCATCCACATAAACTTCATCAGAGGATTTCTGTGCACCAGAAGTATTATTCTCACTGAATGAGTCACTTGTCCCATTTTCAGTCCTGGAAAAATCACTTTTCTTGTTTACATTGTCATCAGTATTTTCTACTTCACTTGATTTAGTTGTCTCCTTGCAGGTTTCATCATCAATCAAAGACACAGCAGGAATCACATCAGAGTGTTCCATTGTGTTCAGTGCTGAAACTCCATTCTGTAAAGAGTCTTCATCAGCAGCATTAGCTTGAAATCCTCCAACAAAATAATTTGTTTGACTTTTCGGTGTTTCAAAATCAGAATTTCCTGGAGGGCCTTCTAAGTCCTTCGTTGCAGAAGCTTCTTCACTGATCATCCTTGACCCAGATGCATCAACTTCCCCTGTAATGGATGCAAGAACACCTCCTTTCTCAGGGCTATGGTCTAACAAATTAAAATCTGAAGTAGAGCTCTGTAAGCTTCCATCCGAGACAGTTGAAATAGAGCTAGGTTTGGGCTCAGATACAGTAAGCTTGTTATCATCTTCCACAGAACTGGCTATTTCAGCAGTCCCTATATCCAATGGGAAACTGGATTTTAAAACTTTGTAGTCTTTAAACTCTTGAATCATGACCTCAGGTTTTTCTATTGCAGGTAGAGTTTCAGCAACAGATAGTAAATGCATTTCTTTAGCTCCTTCTACCTTTGAGTCATAAACCTCAGCCAACTGATCATATCCAACAGTATCTTTGGCAGAATCAGCTTCAACTAAAGCAGTGACAGAAGCATCAGCACATTTAGGAAGCTCAAATTGAGGGCAGATATCCTTTTTGGTCTTCTCAGCTTCCTCCTGTTCAACTTCACCCACTGTGGAAACAGTTACCATTTTTCCATCTGCCTCATGCAAAATAGGTTCAAGGTTCACATTTTCCATCTCAGTTTGCAACTTCTTATTTAGCTCTTCTTCCTGTTCAACAACTTTGCTCACTATCACAGGATTTGATGTGTTTCCATCAGCCTCATGTAACTTAGTTTCCACGGCCAAAGTATCTAAAGTTTTTCTCTCTGCCTCGGGGACCATGGATTCTGGCAGAACAGAACCTGAACCTTTTTCTTCTGCCTCTTCTAACTTTGATTCACAAAGAGTTGCCTCACTTGCAGACTTAATATCAGGGGCTACAAATTTCGAAAATGATTCAACTTCATTAACACCTTCTTTAGCTTCTGTATCTGTTTCTGGTCCACCTGCCTCCCGCAAAATAGGTTCAAACTTCTTGTTTTCCATCTCAGCTTGCAATTTGTTATTCAGCTCTTCCTCCTGTTCAACAATTTTGCCCACTGTCACAGGATGTGATCTTTTTTCATCAGCCTCCTGTAACTTAGGTTCTGTGATCAATGTATCTAGAGCTTTTCTCTCTGCCTCAGGGACCATGGACTCCAGCAGCACCGAACCTGAACCCTTTTCTTCCGCCTCTTCTAACTTAGATTCACAAAGAGTTGCCTCACTTGCAGACTTAATATCAGGGGCTACAGATTGAGTAAAAGATTCAACTTCACTAACACTTTCTTTTGCTTCTGTATCTGTTTCTGGTCCACCTGCCTCACGCAAAATGGGTTCAAGGTTCATGTTTTCCATCTCAGCTTGCAACTTCTTGTTCACCTCTTCCTCCCGTTCAACAATTTTGCCCACTGTCAGAGGATGTGATGTGTTTCCATCAGCCTCATGTAACTTAGGTTCTGAGGTCAAAGTACCAAAAGTGTTTCTCTCTGTCTCGGGGACCATGGATTCCAGCACCACAGGACCTGAACCCTTTTCTTCCGCCTCTTCTAACTTAGATTCATGAAGAGTTGCCTCACTTGCAGACTTAATATCAGGGGCTACAGGTTCAACTTCATTAACACTTTCTTTCACTTCTCTATCTGTTTCTCGTCCGTCTGCCTTGTGCAAAATAGGTTCAATATTCACGTTTTCCATCTCAGCTTGCAACTTGTTATTCAGCTCTTCCTCCGGATCAACAATTTTGCCCACTGCCACAATATGAGATGTGTTTCCATCAGGCTCCTGTAACTTAGGTAACGTGGTCAAAGTATCTAGAGTTTTTCTCTCTGCCTCGAGGACTATGGATTCCAGCACTGCAGAACCTGACCGCTTTTCTTCTGCCTCTTCTAACTTATATTCACAAAGAGTTGCCTCACTTGCAGAATTGGCTACAGATTGAGTAAAAAATTCAACTTCATTAACACTTTCTTTCACGTCTGTATCTGTTTCTGGTCCAGAAGAAATTAGCTCTTTATGTTTTCCACTTTCACCATTTGAATTTATGTTCTCTAAGATAGTTTCAGATACAGCAGAACAAGAATTGACCGGACCCTCTGTTCGATCAACTCCAGAAGAAACTTTGTCAACTTCAACATCACTTACAAGTTTACTCTCTGACTGGCTCATTAGGCTTCCAATAGCCTCAGCATTGGAGATTCCACTGCCTGCTATTAGATCATGTAGTGGCTTGGTCATATCTACATTCCCGAAAGTGAAGTTTAATTAGAAAATTACAGAACAAGACAATATGCCACAAAATACTTGAAGTTGCTAAAGATATATAGGAGGTGCTGAAGAAGTCCAACAACCTCATTAGTTCCGGGCACTAAAAGTTAGATTCAGGCTGTTTGATACCATAAAATGGGAGAAGATAGTCTTTGGAACCAGCATCATAATAAATGCACTCAAAGTAACTAACATGGAAAATATCAAGTAAGAGCACAAATAACTAGTCAATGTAACCATATCGTCTTGCCACAGTTTCCAGGGTGGTTACATAAACAAAGCAGCAGATTCCAACAAGACATTCTATACATAATGGCAAACATAAAATGCAGATTTCTACATTGACAATGCTTGACGTTGCAGTAGAGGTGGCAGATGTTGTCAAGACATGACAAGTGAACATAAACAAGACATGAAACTACTGTTATCAGGTTGAGCCTTTATATGTGAAACCCTGTAAGACAAAAAAAGAATATCCTACACCACAAATGGATCCACACGTCTGTCAACCTATTTGAACACGATTAACTAAATATCTGGATTAAAAAGAACACTATAAAAATGTATATTTGAAAAGGTCTAAAATTTTTAATTTTTATGTAAAAAAAACCAGCCTTTTATATATTATTACAAAAACTTGGAAATGCTTTGGTATCAAAGATCCAAGTGTTTCACTTTGATACTTGAAACATAATCAACCAACAATTTAAAATTTTAAATGCCTATTTATGGAACCTATTTAGAAGCTAGAAGTAAGATCATAGATGAAAGATGAGTGGGTAACTTTGCCATGAGCAGTTAATCTAAGATTCAGCTATCCAAGTGAGAAATTATTTTGGTCATGTAAGCAACTAAACCAGTTAATTTTAATGGCTTATGTGGATTAACCGTTACCATAAACAGGTCACAGTGCAACAAGACAATAATAACCCAACAATAATGACACACAAGACAATAATGACGATAGAATTGGAGTTTAACACACAAGACAGTAAAGATTTGCCAATGCAACTGCTATAGCTCAATCTTTTTAACAACAAAAAAGAAAAGAAACAGAAGGAAAAGGTTAACAATGCTGCAGTATTTTTTTTTTTAGTCAACACTGTTGCATAAATGTAGTTAGAAGTCAACATAATAAGAGGAAAAACATAACCACCGCCATAATGTATTAGATCTATTCTTTTTTAATCTTCCATTGCTTGGATATGTAAACATCTCAACCACAGCATGTTAGTGTATTGCTTCCCAGACCTTCACTTCTCCCTTCACACATATTATATCCTAATGAACTTTGTTTATCCTAGAACTTATATATCCCAATCAATTTTTTCCCTTGGTAAGTTACACATAAAAATCATATTGATGAAACAATGTGAATGCGTCTTCTACACTTGAGCAGAACCTTATACAGACAAGGCCAAATAGCCTTGATCTATGCACCCTATGCAGATTGTTCTACCTGCCAACTTGTAATACTTTAAATTTCAGTGACATAGTTGTCATATGCTCCACCAAAGTTGTTAACATGTTCTGACATTTTCTTTTTCATATGCATGTTCTTCATATATTTGTTTAAATGCAAACCATATTTGGAGGGACAAAAACAGATAATTTTGTGACTGATTTCAGTTCTATTTTTCCAATAAACCAGTAAAAGTATACTTCCAATAATGTGTACAATGAGAAATTAACTACCCAAGCTCTGAATTAACATCAGGGACCAATTACTGAAATATGATAAACTTTCTAAAATAAAATCAAAGGAACTGAGTCCGAAGTTTTCAGGTCTTGTGGACTAGCTCCTTCTTTTGCAATTCCCGAAAGAACATCCACAATATATCCAGTGCACTTGATAAGACCCCCTTGTTTAATAGCAAAATCACTACCAAAGACAACAATGAATTCTTTCTATAGAATTACAATGACAAGTAAAAGGAAAAAACATAGTTCAACAGACATGTAATGATATCCACCTTTGCATCCGTCAAGGATTGTCCATGTTGACATATTCGCTTATTCTGTACAAAGGAATCAAGAAAGGAAAAGAAAAAGAAAAAGGAATTCCTCTCAACGAAACTAGAGCATTAAGAAATCAGAAAAAGATCTTCAGTATCATTCTTCTTGTATGCAATACGGATACCCAACAACAATCACAAATTGAACTAGAAACGAAAAAGGAAGAAAAATCCATTAACAATCATTATCCATATGTTTTGTGATTGCAGCCATCATATTAGCATATCTAAAAAATAATAAATTAATCAGCAAACTATACTCATTTCTGATCAGCTTAAGTAGACTTGATGCATAAACTTATATCTCCCTAAATCAGAAACATCTTAACTAGTCATGACACGCAGCACAGCAAGTTATAATGCCAAGAAAGCAGACACCATTCAGACAAAGAAAAAGAAATTGCCAGTCTCATTAATTGTTTACCAGCAGTTTCATTGCCCTTGGATAGTTGGTTTTCATTAGGACCATGCACAAGCCCTTCTCCCACATTCTTATTAAGTTCTCCAACACTTGCCAGCCGTTCTTCTACGCTTGGACTAACCCCACTGTCTGAAAACTCCGTAACAGCATCTGAAAACACATCATCTTCTGATTTACTCGATCTCAGACCAATACCATCACTACTACCAATCTCCTTCACACTTTCCTCCTCCATCTTGGGGCCTTAAAACATATTCAATCCGCAACACATAGTATTAAGCATAAAGCCAGCAAAAAATTAAATAAAACCCACAAAATAGTTCCTTGAACAATATGCATGATCTGATTGTAGTAATGCTTACTAGGAGTTTTTGTATCATCATCGGAAAGCTGTTCATCATCAGAGATATGCTCTGTTTTTGAGTCAATCAATTTATACCCTTCAACCTTTCCACAAACCCTTTTGTGAGCTCTTCTATGTTTAGCACTTGGATGTGGATTTGGAAAAGGCCAACCACAGTTATGACACACATGAACCCCATGGCTTTCATGCCCTGCCATAATCACGAAAAAACACATATTATAAATCCCTTTTTACACTAACCACAAAATTTAACTAATGCTACTAAAAACATATTCAGCATTTCAAGATACTACACAAATTAAGAAACTAACCAACAAGAAAATACTACAACAGAGACAGCAAATTTCACCTGTCATTTTTAGTGTGTGTTGTGTGTGCAAAATGTGTCAACATGATGACTAAGTAAACTTTTGTGTGCGTGAAAAACAGAGCAAGATCAAGAAAACCCAAGTCAAGAAAAGTCAAACAGAGCACAATTCTTGAATACACAACAAGAACTTCGCAAGAAACAGAGGACACCCATGAATGAAAAAAAGTGAGAATTTTTAGATAACAATTGCAAAAAGTAGAAAAGAATGATCAAAACCCAGTTCAGAACAGATGGAAACAAACCTGAAGAAGGGGATTTTTGGTGATCTTGAGCATCCATACTGGTAGAAATCAGAGAAAAGTGTGTATGTGTGTGAAGCTGAGATGAGATTAAGAATAATGGGAAGTACAGAGAAAGAGAGCGGTGGTGTGTGTATGTGTGTGTTAGAGAGCGAGAGAGAGAGAGAGAGAGAGAGAGGACTTTTGGGGGGGGGGCTTTGGGACAGAGAGGATTGAAGTAGGAAGTGTGTAAGAAAGACTGTGTTGATGAAGTAGGATACCATGTGAGCATGTTGCAAGTACAGTTACTGCAACTTTTTCTCTTTTTTTTTCATTTTTTCTTTATTGAGAGTAATTTTTTTTTCTCCTTTTTTGGGTAGAAAGAAGAATTATTTTTTTCCCCAAATAGGTCCTAAAAAGTTATTACAAAAATATAGCAATAAAGGAAAGGAAATATATGACTGTTTATGAAATGCTTAGCGGATTTTACTATGAGGTGGTTTACATTTTAGACTATCTTATCCTCGATAAGTCTAGGAATTTTATTTTTTTGGTTTTCTTTAAGGCAATTTATTTTTTGCCTTTTGTTTTCTCTGGTTGCTATTGAAAAGATAGTAGCATATCAGATAGTTAAATGTTTTGGCCTTTAAAATTGTATGAGTCAAAGAGTAAACCCTCAAACATTGCACATTGAAAATAAATATTTCTTCCATTAGAATATATATATATATATATATATATACATACATACATACATACATACATACATATATATGTGTGTGTATATATTCTTCTAAGTATATTTGTCTGAGCACACTAAATATAAAAAGAACCAATTAATGCAATATCTGACTAAAATTTTACTTAAATATTGAGACAATCCAAATAAAAAAATTGAAAGAAAATAATTTTCTCAATTTTAATCAAATTAAAGATCAATATAATTTGCTCCTATTTCCATCATCGTATTTTTAGTACAACACAAGGGTTGCATTTTGTATTTATCATATGTTAAGTACAACATGATTCTTAACATGAAATGTAGAAATAAACATAGATACAAGTTCTAAATTTTAGTTACATGCACATATTTATTAAAAATGATAAAACATTTAGATGATCTACTTACAAAATTTACCAACATGGGATAAAGAATGCATAGTTTTATTTCTATCTTTCCATTTTCCTCTTGCCATAACAATTTACAAACAATTTTCTTGTACCAATATTCTTTATCAATTTCCCTTTTTTTTCTCTTATATCAAAATCTAAAAGACAAAATACTAATGTTCTACATGGTATGCATGAGGAACTTATTTAGGTCAACAGAACAAAAGTCATCAACTGTGTCCTAGTTGTTATCCTAAAAAAAAAAACAAAAAAAAAGTCATCAACTACTTGTCAAGTATCCACACAACATGTGTCCTAGTTGGAAACTTCCTGCATGGCAGCGGATACATAATTCTTAATTCTATGGTTTGGATACCCTCACCCATTTGTGACATATTTTTTAGGTCACCAATTGCCGATACCAATTAGATGATTTTTTTTTAAATTTTTGGAATTGAAAAATTAATATTGTAACATTTTTTGAAATGCATATATAAATTACAAAGGTGTTTGATAATATAAAAAATTAATTAAAAATATATTTAGAGAAATTTTTTTAATTTGGACAACTAAATACAAAATATATTGAGGTATTCTCTTTCTTGAATTCGTGTAAATATGACAAAATATTGTCTCTGTCAAAGACAATTAGCACGCCTCTATTATCTTCATATTCTAGAGTCTTGGTCAACCATCATAGGTGATATCCAATGGACAGATATGTGATGATTAAATAATAGGATTAAAATTTCTATGAAGACAAAAAGGGGATTATTATTATTATTCTAATATGCAAACAGTAAAGCATTAAAGAAATAAATTAGTTAAAACTAATTCATTTCTTTAACACAATAGGCATTGTTTAAAAGTCAGTGAATGTGACACTAAGGAGTTTTAGAATTTTTTATGGTGGCTTTGTTTTTTTTTTTTTTTTTGGATTTTTTTGGATAATTGACTAACTTGGCCGACAAAAATAGAAAATGCTTCATTTACTAACAATTTGTAAACAGGAAAAAAAATCCACATGAATTATATTGTACTAGTATATCAAAATTAATGAAATATCCATGGAATGTATTGGTTTATATTTATCTCTTCAACATAATGATAAACTTTTCAATTGTTCTTTATGGTGAAATGTTGATTTCTTGACTACCATCTCAAAATAGTGAAGAACAATGCTAAAGATATTAACAATGAATTAGTTCGATAATAATCATGAATATATTGCATTTAAAGACACGTAATCCTTGATTAACCCCACAAACCATTTGGTGAAATTTCATTTTTCCCCATAAGTTCACATTTCTCTTACTTCAACAACTTTTAATAAGTAAGATTTGTTTCCTCAAAAAAAAAAACTCTGACATCATTTTGTCATCATGAAGTTCAAAAAAGTTTCATAATAGCCAAATGACCATATACTGCCAACAATTTTTTGGTTTATTTATGTAACTGATGTATTAAATCTTTTAATTATTTTTAGCGAGGCAAAAAATTTGGAATGAGAGAAAATTTTGTCATAGAAAATAGATGGTAATTAATTGAGCAAAAGGAGAAAGGAGGAGGGAGAGGGACCCAAACTGGTATAAATTCCAGAGTTGAATTGTCTTGCAAATAAATTTCCAAAGGTACATTCAAGAATGGTCTTCATGTTCATTTCTTATAGCTAAAAGTTAAAATAAGAAGGAAAAAATAACATCTAGAAGAAGATGGAAAAGATGGCATCTAGAAAATTATTTCATTCCAACTAAAGTTGAAATAATCTAGTAGCAAAATACAAGTAAAATTCCAACACACCCACAAAAAAACTTTAGAAATATTTTAGCAATGGTTTGCGAGAGATCTACTTATGATCAATTTAAATGATTAAAAATTACTAGGGATCATAGTTATTAGAAAACTCAAAAGTTTGAATATTTCGTTTCATAATATGTAGAAACACACACACTTTAAATGATCATAATTTAAAAATTTCTTTGATCATGTACATCAATTAAAATTTTGGTATATACACACACACACACAAAAGAGTGTACAAGCACAAGAGAATCGAGCGATAAATGTAACGAAATATGAACATATACGAAATATCATTATAATTATTGTTTCACGTTTTGTAAATTATCTAAATATTTTAGCAATACACTAACAATTACTTACACCATCCTTCCTACCTAACATACTTTGATGTATCCAACTGTAGCACGTATTATTATCATATAGTTATTAGGAGGAATTTGATGCAAAAGATTAATAGCATTTCCTTTGCCAAAAAAGAAAATAGAAAAGTTGATGGCATTTTCTTTCTCACTTTTCGGATATAAAGGTACCGGACCATACACAAAAAAGTTAAAAGCTTTGGAGTGGCCCACTGGCTGTCTTTATGGGGCCCGCTCAACGACCTTTGTCCGCTTGTATATACCTGTCACGTGTTTCAAAAGCTCCATATCTTCTGGTATCTCCACCACCAAAGCCCATTATCAACAGAGATCCGATGTGTGATTGTGCACCGGACAAATAATGCTCCTCTCTCTCTCTCTCTCTCTCTCTCTCTCTCTCTCTCTCTCTCTCTCTCTCTCTCTCTCTCTCTCTCTCTCTCTCTCTATATATATATATAATTTAAATAAGTTTATGAAAAAAATTAAAGATATTAAGAATAGTCTAATAACAAATAAGTGTGAAAAAATTATGAAAAATTTATTGATATTAGATAATTACATAATTAGTTCAATGACATTATTGAAATGCATAAAAAAGCTGTTACACTAACATCCTAGGCTTGAAGTAATGAGCACAAGATCCTATTTACCATTGCTATCAGCAAAGTAGTTTTCAACTTTAACTGCATCCACTATGGTTTTTGGCCTTTTTGGTAGGAAGAAGAGCACATCAAGAAGCAAATTTATAGGATTGGATGGTCTGATGCAACTTTTGTCGCATATGATTTGTAAAGTAGTTTTAGTTAATTTTTAAGTATATTCTTTGAGAAAAGTTAAATAGACTTTTAAGATGTGTGAGAAGGTTGGGATTATTATTTATACATGAAAGAATAGAGCAAGAACAATATATATATATATATATATATAAAATACATATCTGCATAAGACTTAAATTAGATAAATTTATATGAATATAGGTATCAGATTGTTGAGAACTCTCTTCTTGGAACGTTCAATCTCTTAAATAGCTTCGAGTGGGATACAAAATTAGGCATGTATTAGCAAATTTTGCTATAAAGCTTTTAATTGTATAGCAAATTTGCTTTAAGCTTTTGATCGATGTCAAGTGGGAAAATATCTTCGTTATGTGGATTGATGTGAAGTGTTGCAGCTCATCAAGAACTTAAAACAAAGTAATCATGTGTTAGTTGTTATTTCAACAATTTAATTATGAGTGGAGTAGTCATGTAATTTATTAATTAGGATTAGAATTCTTTAGAAACTAATGTGGGAATTTTCCTTTGATACCCCTTCACACATGACTGAGGTTTGTTAAGAGTCTAAAAGCTAGCCTAAAGTTCGTATCTTATGAAAAGCCCATAAAGTTGTAAGTGAATAGGTATTCTTCAGAAACTAATGTAGGACTTTGTCCATTGACATTTCTTCACATATGACTCGAATTTGTTAAGAATCTAGAGGCTAGCAAAGAGTTTGGAACTTGTGGAAAGCACGTGAAGTTGTGAGAGGAATTTGTTGAGAGCCTGAGGCTATGATACCATGGCATAGCATTGGGTCTTCCATCTCATAACTAATTGACAATGAATGGAGTGTTTCATGCGCTTAATTAATTACAATAAGATTCTTTGATAAATCAGCATGATATTTTGTTCGTTGACACCACTTCTCCTTTACACATGACTCAGGTTTGTTGAGAGCTTATGGGCTAGTAGAGAGTCAGAAGCTTGCAGAGAGCCCATGAATTTTCTCATGCACTTCATTAATTATGATAGAATTTCTTAGGAAATGAATTCAGGACTTTGCCTCTTGAAATCCCTTCCTTTTATACGTGACTCAAGTATGTTGAGAGCTGAAAAGCCATAAAAGAACTTGAGATTTGCTAAAAGCCCATGGAATTGTGAGAGGCTAGATAGGATTTGAAACAATATGAAGTTGTTGAGAGGCTAACAGATAGCCTAGAGCTTGTAGAAAAACCATGAAATTATAAAAGCCTAAAGAGAATCTGAGACATGTAGATTTTTGGATGAGAATGTAAGAGCTTAATCCCAAACTCATTGACACCTCCTCTTACACGTGACCAAGGATTAGGGGTTTATAAAAAGCCCACAAAATTTTCACTTAGCATGCCTCCTCTTTCTGTCTTTCCTTCAAAAGCCCATGAAATCATGAAGAGTCAGAGAGGACTTGAAACTCAAGATGTGTAAAGTTTTGGATAGGAGTATATGGATTTAATTCCAGCATCCGACTCTAAAACTATCGTTCTTCTCAAAATCAATTGACTATGAACAAAATGGGCCATGTACCTTGTTGATAATGATAGGAATCCTTGGATATCCATCCATTGACAGCTATGATGTAATTTTTATCTTTTTGCTGTTTGTTTAAAACAAAAATAATCGATAGACGAAGACTATAAATTTAAAATGAGAGTGTGAATTTAGCACATAATAAGCATTCATATATGTAACAACCCTTTCAACGACTTGTGAGAAAATTGCACAAGTCGGTCCATTGTTTTAGAGAAAGCCCAAAATGGAAAAGAACAACGAGCCCAAGGAGAGGGTGGCGTTTTACAATACGAGGAATACAAGGAACTTTATTTGGCTGCAATTTAACCAAAAATGTCGAACAAGATCAACTATTTAAATTCAGAAATTTATATCTTGGACTACTTTGCATTTGTGTCATTTCTTTGTCTACCAATTTGGAGAGAATATTCTGTGTAGCTGCCGCGCCATGTTAAATTATATAACTTTGATTTATCCGTTGGTAAAGTTTTTAATTTTTTTTTTGCAAATATACCTAAATATTAGAGGTAAAAAAATATAAGCAAGACATAATTAATTATCATGATTGATTTGTTATAAAAAAAAGTAGGATACAACAATTGCATTTAATACTTTTTCTATTTTCTTTACTCATTTTTACACATTTTATTTACACAAAAGTAAATCATATCATAGTATTAAAGAAACATATGCATGGTACGTTTTTGATAAATTAATTTTCATGTTTGATTGTGTAAATCGATGATTATTACAGCTAAGTGGTTTTTATGGAAAAAGTATACAATTTTCTTACAATCTAATAATTCTTAAAGAAATGTTATTTCAAAAAAATTAATATTCAAAATAAATTAGACTCAAGTAAAAGATGCGTTACTTTGACGTGTAACATGAACAAGTTAAACTTAAATAATTTTTGATATTTATTAATAATCAAATAATTTTGAAAAAGGAATCAGCCTCCAAAAGTCCATTGGATTGATTAGGAATAATCCAAGTCTATCAGCCTTCCCCCAAATAGCCTCCACAGTCTTCTACTCTACCCTCTGAAAACCCCTCCAGAACCCCTCAATTCTTCCAATTCCTCTCTCCATGAATTTCTTCAGACCCAAAACCCCTCCACCACCACCCCAAACCCCACAAGGGCCATCACCACCACCACCTCTCCACCTCCTCCAACAGGCCATCACATCTCTCCAAACCAACTTCTCCAACTTCCTCCACCACTCCCCTCTCCCCTTCCCCACCCCACCTTCTCTCAAACCTCCCTCCTGGGCCAGAATTTCTGACACCCTCAACTCTTCTAACACAACCCCATCTTCCTCCTCCTCTTCTGCTTCTCCTCCTGGCACTGACAACAGTAATTCCAATGCTAAAAGAAGGAGTCTTGCTATGAGTACAGAGGATATTGAGGAGCGTTTAGCAGGGGTCCCTGTATATGCTCTGAGCAATGCTTCTGAGGAATTTGTGCTGGTTTCGGGCGTGAACACTGGAAAAAATCTTGGCTTGTTTTGCGTGAATGAAGCTGATGCTCAGGCCCTTCTTCAACAGATGCAGTCCATGGACCCCTCTATGAGAAAGGGCTCCCAAGTTGTTGCTGTAGCTCTCAATAAGGTCCAAGAACTTCTGTGAATTTAATAAAAGAAATGATCTTTTAGCAAACACTGACCTTGTAATGATATTGTTCCTTGTAATAATATGTGCAATCGTCGAAATTTTGATGTTTGATGATGTTACAGTTTCAATATTTGGAAAAAATTTGATGGAGGGCTCATTTGAGAATATGGAGAGAGAGAGTAGTATAAATTATACGTAAAGGGTTTTGTATATGGATGTTTGTTGGATCATGAAAGTGCATTTCGTTTGATTGATGGATAAGTGTTGAATTAGAGAGACTGGAGTCTAACGGGGAGATTTTTGTTGCAGGTATTTCAGCTGAAAGTTGATGGTGTAGCTTTTAGGTTGATACCGGAGGCATCTCAAGTAAAGAATGCAATAAAGGTAAAGGGTTTTCTTGACATGAATGAGTTAATCAATTATGATATTTTTGGTCTATTTTGGTTTGAACTTGCAATTCTGATTACATATTTAGTCCAATTTTTTTTGCTGAATTATTGTTTCAGTTCTGAAGTTCTTTATTGAGAATGGCAATGTTGGCTAATTTCCAGGAAATTTTGGCTTCATTTTTGAATTGAAAGAAAGTTCAGTGTTCAGTAAACAAGTCATATATTGCTTGAATTTTAAAACTGCAGATGGGACAGCTTTCTTCCATGTAGATGTAAGATGCTTTCTGTATGGCGTATTGGAGATAAACCTGCACCTGTCAATTTGACTTTTTTGCATGAATGGATGACAATTTAAAATTTTAATCTAATATGCTTGTTCATCAAGAATTGGCAGTGGAAGTTTGTGGGAGATGACCACAATTTTGTTCCATGTACAAAATATAGCCTTAATTGCTCTATTCTGATTACATTGTAGAATGGATATCCTAGTTTAAGTGGACATATATGTAAACCAAGATCTGGAAAATTTTCGTAGTTTTAGAACAGTATGCGTTAGCAGTTTATCTTAATTTTAAGTTTAATGAGAAAGTTGCAAATATGTGAGACTGTTATGAATTTTGATGTCTAGAAAGAAGTAATGTTTTGAAAAATAAAATTATGGAAAGAGACAATATTTTGAATGGTCCACAGGAACACAATTTTTGCAAGGTTCAATGAAAAGTAGGATATCCATTGCAAAAGATATTTGGCCTAAATTGCATTTAGCTGAAATTTCATTCATAGTGTATCAGTAAATTACATATAAATTTTGTTGTTATTTTGTGCCATGTTAAATCTGACTTTTCTTGTGTTATGCTTCTGTCTGTAGGAAAGGAAAATGGTGGGTGCATCTGACGAGAGCTTTTCTGGGGTTCCAGTTTTTCAGGTTTTTCTTCTCCCTTTTCTATCAGTGGAAAAATTTTCTTCCCCTCTCCTTTTGTTATGGGCTTGAGTTGATTTTGCTCTCTACTGATTTTCCTTTTGACTGCTATAAGTATAATGCTTGGAAATCAGACTAGTGTCCAGGAAATGCATGAAGTTGCAATAATGAAATTTACTAGTTAAGTTGGTGAAACCAAGCACACCCTTGAAAAGGAAACATTGTTTATTTCTTCAAGGAACATGAAGAGTATGAAAAAATGATCTGGGTTTGGGTGACAATTGTCAAAGCACAGAAGCCTTTAAGTTGTGTATGTTTGGTGGCCACCCATTTGTTTCATCTTTTCTGGATATGTCTTTTGGCAAATAATTTCAGAAGGTAAAGAAAGTGGGGAGTTCTTTTAAAGCTACATTGACAGGCAGTAAATTTAGTGTGACAGACATATTAGATATTTTGGTCCAAATGTTGTGATTCCTACTGTCTCTTAGGTTAGAGATCCTGGAATTGACTGGATTTGGAAAAACCCACTAGTACTTTATCATCCACAGAATCCCTGTTGATGTATTCTTGCCTGTGAGCTGCATTATTACCTGATATACTATATATGTGGTATAAACTTTCAATTAAGATTGTAGAATTTTTGCTTGATTTGCTTAATCAATTTGGTTGACACAATTCAGACACAGTGGTTATATTTAAGCACTACATTTTAAACACGCATGAAATCTTTTATGCTCAATTGTATATCTGACTCATTGGTTCTCCAGTTTCATCTAATAATATGATCTCTGGATGCATTTTCTTTGTACATTTACTTCAACATTATTGTTCTCACATTGGAAATTTGTCAATTAGTCAATATACCGCAACTGATTGTTCTCAGCCTCTAAAACTACAACTGTTACTTTTGTACAACTCCTTTTGAAAATCCTTGCATGCTGGTTCACATGTGAAAAGTTTTTAACTCAATAATGATGATTTGTGAGACACCCAGGTCACCGAAGAAAGCCCTGTAATCTATGTTACTGGGACTCTTTGCTTGAACCTAAAGGACCAATGTTAGCCAGATATGACATGGGTGCTGGTATGGGATATGTGTTGTATCTGATCACCGTCAGCTGGGTACTTTGACTTAATATGGGGCTATTTTACCTTACTGTTCTTGGTAAATAACTTCTGTATAACTTAGAGTATTATTTTCAGACATCTTACAGGCATTTAGTTTATTAGTGAATGGAATTTGCAGTGCGAAATTCTGATCAAAAGTTTCGTAAACAAAGTACTCAGCTATGTTTAAGTGTGATATTATAAAATTTTATCTACTATTGGAGTTACTGTAAAAATATGTTTTGCACCACATCCAAGTACTCCTGTTTAAAATTTTTGCCATGTCCCTGTTTTTGGTAGCTTAGAAATTGGCACACTTGACCCCTGGATACATACTTGTACCCGATACTAACCTCAAGTCCAAGTAACATAGCCTGCAACTATGTTATATATGGGTAGTTGGCTAGTAAGGTCAGATCGGCTTTACCTTTATGTGTAGCCAAGTTGATCAAGCATTCGTATGTTCCCCTCCTGAACATATAATCATTTCAGTCTAATGCTACAACCTTATTGGGTTGTGAAATAAAATCTTGAGATCTATTTTGGATAAAAGTTTGGAATCTTATCCTCTAACGTCCTGCGATATGCAATAAAAGATTTCACAAGTAGAATCCCCTGGATATTTTAAGGCCATTCTTTGGTGTTCCTTGTCTTATCGTAATGCTTCTGACTTAGGCAGCATGGATTCTATGAATACACACAAAGATTTGCACCATTCTGTTATCTAACCTTGTAGGAAGCACAGAATAGTGTTAAAACTTAAGTAAAATTTAACCTTGTAGTGTTAAATTTTACTTAAGCGCAGAATAGTGTTAACCTTGTAGGAAGCACAGAATAGTGTTAAATTTAAGTAAAATCCTTTCCAAATCCTAGCTGCAATGAGAATACTAGTTGGATGATCAGTTTTTGAGTTTGAATGTTTGCCTGAGGGTTATGGGATTTGTGTCACAATGCATATGTCATTCTGTCTTAATTCTTTTGTTGTGCTCTCTCTCTCTCTCTCTCTCTCTCTGAGTTTGATTATGTGGTGTGAGATCATGAAATCACCCTGGTCTTCTAGGTGAATGGGTGTTTTGGACCTGAATAATGTCCACAGCTTTCTACTTGTTCCACCCATTTACTAGCGTTGGGAATTCTGAATAACTTTTGTCTAAGTGAAAGGTTCAGAAGCAGGTTGAGAGGCAGTGGGTAATGGATTGATTCTGGACTTAACATTATGTTCAATTCTTTAATTAGACATGTTTGGTTCTGTTTATTTATGCTTGGGACATGATTTTGGCTGATTTCATTACATATTCTGTCATCGCAATATTTGTTATCAATTTGCTATCGTTGGTTTGAGACATTAGTTTCTGGTGCAAAAGGTTTTAATCGTTTCTAACTTTGATGGTTTTCAGTCAAAAAGCTTGATTCTGAGGAGCCAAAATAAGAGATATCGCCCTGTCTTTTTCAGGAAGGTTAGCTAATAGTAAAATTTAGCATTTGGACATTTCATATCCTTCTTACATTCTGCATCACCATGACCTTTTCTTCTTTCTCATCTTGTTATTGTGTAGGAGGACCTGGAAAAGTCCCTGCTTCGTGCGTCACGTCATCAGAACTTACTAAATCCTGCTCTTAGAGCTGGAGAGGTTCAGGTGAAGTTTTTGGATTTATCCATATATGGTTTTGGTGCAAAAAATTACTTATAGACAGGCGTGTCTAGTTTTTTGCTAAATATAGAAAATGATCTCCCAAACTCCTACCAATTTTGAATTGGCTACTAGTATGGATTATATGTATCAAAACTTTAGGGATAGTCGTATAAAATCTTTTGACACTTGCAACTGAATATAAGATTAATCCAAAGTCTCTAAAATCCTTTGACTCCCGTGTGTTCCATGATACCAATTTTTCACTTGATGTTGTAGGTTGCGGTTCTTGAGGAAATAATACAAGGGATGAAGGTAAGCAATTTTTATTAGCTTAGTCTTTATTCTGTAGCCAGCAAGATGCCTTGACTGGAGGTGAAAGATTTATCATTAGGGCTTGCTTCTATACTGAACACTACTAATGGTTATATTGGGAGTTCTGCTGTCGTTTCTTTGCATTTCAAAAGATGGAATATTAAATAAATCAGTCCGTCCCTGATGCAGGATGGCTCATCTTCAAAGTGGGATGATATAGTTTTCATTCCTCCTGGTTTTGATGTTGCAACTGATCCATCACGTCGATAGGCAAGCTGCAAATGGCAACTCTGTAGTTTGATTAGTACATGCCAGCATGCCAACATGATGAATACAGTGAGTTAACCATATCAGAGCCCCTGTGGTATTCCTGCGGATATGTAATGGACTGCATCTTGCTTGTTCTTCCGTCGAGTAGGATACTATGAATTGTCTATTGTATAGCGTTAAATCTTTTCTTAGAGATGTGCTTATCAGAATTCAGAAGAGAAAGTTGTGAATCACTGAAGCTGAAGTGACTCTGCAAGGAAGCAATTGTGTCAACTCTGGAGAGTTTTAGACTATTGTATAAAACCATCTTCAGCTGAATAGGCTCATTTTTATAAATGGAGGATTTAATCAGAAATAATCACAATATTTTGGATCGATAAAAGGGGAACAATAAGTTCAATGCATAGTTGTCCTTTCTGTCTTTAGTATGATGACAAATTTGAGAAATGATATCAATAGGTAAACAATAAGTTAGCATTACTGTCTGTCTGGGAGCCTGTGAATGTTTTCTCCGACAAAAAAATGGCCGTTCTTGTGATGGGATTCAAAATAAAAATCCAAACATCACACTTGCGCTTGGCATCAGCCAATACCTTTTTCTGAAGGGGTGGCCTTAGGGCTGTCAACGGTCCGGGTCTAGACCTAGACCCGACCCGGACCCGTTGATTTTTTCCGGGTCCGGGTAGGAATAAAATTCCGTTTACCCGGACCCGGACCCGAACCCGTTTTTTCTTAATAAAAAACGGGTCGAATCCGGAATGCCATGTTCCGACTCGGACCCGACCCGAACCCGTATATATATAATAATTATAAATTATATATACGTATTTTAAATTTTTAATACATAATATTCAATAAATAATAATTATAATATACATACATACGTATTTTACAATTCTAATACTCAATACTTAATAAATAATAATTATAAAATATATAAAAATATTTTATATTTTCAAAACCCGGACCTGGACCCGAATGGACCCGGACCCGAACGAACCCGGATCCGGGAAACCAAATGCAAGACCCGTCGGGTCCCGGGTCCGGGTCCGGAACCTCAACACAAAAACAGGTCCGGGTCCGAAACATTCAATTCCGGCCCGGACCCGGCCCGTTGACACCCCTAGGTGGCCTCCCTGGATAGGACTCCTTTTTTTCACCCCTTAAAATTAAGGGAATCAAGATTTATTATAACGTTAGAATTAATTAGAAATTAAACAAATATTGATGTTTTGGTAGAGAAATTCAACTTTAACAGATTTTTTTAAATCATTTTTTTTTTGAAGAAAAATCCAATTTTGAAAGAATTTGTGGATAAATTTCAAGTGTGTGAAACTTGGGCGGGAGAAGATGGCATTCAAATATTGTGAAAACTGCCTGCATTTTCTTCCTTTTTTGGTTTCAAGTTTTGTTTTCAAATTTTAGCAATTATGAATTTAGTTAAAACTACGTTGTCGTCTACATCATCATTTTGTAGGGATAATTCTTGTTGAAATCAAGATTGTAGGGATAATTCTTGTTGAAATCAAGATTGAGAAATTTGATTTCGTGTTGTCATCACAGGTGAGTTTCTCAATCTAGATTTCAGTTAAACAATGTCATCCATATTTGTTGATACTATACGGGTATAACTCCTATTAAATTGAGATTATAAAACTTGACTACGTGTTGTATTTAAAGTTGAGTTTTTCAATTTCGATTTTACTATTTCAAGAATGCTAAATATAACATCATCATTTTTTTAATTTGTTTTAAAAAAATCGATATTTTGATGAATAAATAGGATGAGAGATTCAAATAAATTTTTTTTTGGGGTTACACTTGCAAGTATATTACACTTTCTTTACTAGTCTCTATTCCTAGATACTAATGATCTCAGCTAAAAATTTTCATTAATAAATCCATGCAAAGATTATGCATATGAGTACTAAACATGGACAAATGGTTAAAGAATTTCTTTCGCCCACCGGAATTCGATTCTCACATTCCTTTCCAGGTTTCTCCTCCTTAATCTAAAAAAATAAATAAAAAATACACCTGAGAAATTATTGGAAGATGTAAGCTAAAAACCATGCAACAAAAATCCGATCTTAACCATTTGATCTTCATTCAGAGTCCGTGTTTATTCTCTGCTGATTCTTTTGAAAATGTTTTTAGATTACAAAATATTAAAAAGTGCATAAATGATTAGGTTTCTGTTGAAATTCTCCAAGAATATTCTTACTGCATGCTTTCATATGCTTATTCCTTTTCTAAAAAATTTTCAACATTAAAATTGTTTCAACTTTCTAAAAAGGAAAATGCGCTTGTCCTTTCTTGGAATCCACAGCCACAACAACAACCACAACCACAATTACAATTATATAGAAATGAGTTTAAAATATATATTATTTGTGTCTGTCTTTCATTACTTACTTTTGCAGTCCTGAGCTCGATAAAATGACTTTAGTAGTATGTTAAATTTCTCACTTAGGACTATTAGATTCTTGGTTAGGCATGATCATTGAATTGTGCTGTTAACCATTCCAAACTCATCTGCCAAAAGAAATGGAGCCATTTAGTTTCCTATTTAAGAATTAGAATCAGAAGGGGATTAGAATCGACCATTTTTTATTACCTGTTTTGTTTCATAATTGGAAGAAAATAGCTTTGGACGACGACGATATCCATAGATTTTGTCAAATTGGAAGAAAATAAGACATAAATTTTTTTGAAGAATTTGCCATGATATACCCGATATAATATCATGAACAATGGATACTAATTTTTGACTACTACTTAGTATCGGCGATAGATCTAAAAAAGTATATAAAAATATTAAATTTAGATATTTTTACCCTGCCAAAGTAAGGAATCACGGGATATATGTCTAAGTATCTACAACAAGTGTGTCCATTTTCTGAAGGTATTGCTACCTTTAGCTGGAAAAAATAAAAAAGAAAAAGAAAACCCAAGAATTTCTTTGGACGAGTCGGAAGTCACATTGCTTAGGAGAAAATAACAACTAAGATTCCAAACACACCAACTCAAAGTTATATACTTTTCTTGTGTTTCCCTCTGTTGCATACTGCTTAAATTGGGATAAAAAAGTTTTAAATCGAATCAAATATTTGCTTGAAAGATAATATTCTTTCATCAACCTTAAAATAATTATTTGGATGGTATCTGTCTGATATTATTTAAGGCTAATGATGCTGCCAACCTTAATTAAACTCTCGTGAGGAAAAATTATGTTCAACCAAACTTTTGCCATATTTAATGACTAAATTAGTAGCTCTCGTCGTAGGTACAACAATTGATTTTCTTACATCCCTACCACTATGCTATAGCCTATAACAATATTTAGCACAAATATATATTTTTAGGGATATTTTAGACTAGATTAATCGATTCTTTCATAATTAGTTGATGGATTTAGAATATTTGGCAGGTCATTATTAAATTTAAATTCCATTATTATTGGCACAAGCTCATTGCAAGACAAGAAAGTGGCCTAGGGTGTTTGTCTACCAAAATTTAGCTTTAGTACTATCTAAGTTAATTGAGGAGAAATGCTTAATAGTTTTTATTTAGTAATAATCATGAGATAATTTCTTGTTGTTATAATCTGTTAAAGTGTCAACGGTGCTCTTAACACAAGAATACAAATTACAAAAGATGTGGATTGATATCGAAATGATAATCAGTTTTAGATTGAGCTACCGACAACTCACCCTAGATGGATATTTGAATGGTACATTGAATTTTGGGCGGTTAGGTTTAATTGAATCTAGGTCTTCATATTATTCTTCTTTTTTTAAAAAAAAATTATTTAAGCATTATAATAATGTCTAAAAAATAATTTTGTATCATTATTAAATTTCTCTTTCCTCTCTTTTCCTCAATATGCAACTTATATGTGTGTGTAATTTTACGTTTATGAACGTGGCATATAGAATTTGATGTATATTTGTTATGATTATGCACATAATCGAGATGTACCTTATAGTACAACACAATATATATTCAATTTAAAAAGTGTCCTTTTTATCTAACAAATACGAGAGTTATCAGCATCAGAGTAAATTCGTAAATTCTCTTTTCAATATAATATTCTCATGAACTATATGTTCGCGGACAAAAGTTTTAATTTCCTCTCCACATTTGAACTAGATGGACAGATGGAATTTATGTAACCTTATGAAATGTAGGGTTCGTAGCCATATAACTTGTGATTTTTCAAATTTGTGAAACTATATTGGTTTCAATGCACAAAGAAACAAAATTTAAAAATGTACATTTCATGTACACATACTACTATTTCTCACAATTTCAATTATTACAAACATTAAATTGTCCAACAACAAAGTTGTCGGGGCATGTATTTGTGTATCTTCTACTTTCATTCTTTTGTTGTTTTTGTTATTATAGTGTTTGAATGAAGGCCCTATAGGACATGGTACAAAATATGAAAATAATTCAAAAATTGAAGGTTCCCAACTTCACACAGTACGTAGCAATCATTTTGATCACGCATGGCGTGTGGGTATGGGCAATTAGTGAAGTGAATGATAAACTGAACACAAATAAATCAGAGTGGTCCCTTTTATGGTGACGCCGCTGGGCTTAGAGCCTTAGAGTCTTATAGTCTTGTTAGACTAGTTTGGTGAAGTGAATATATTTTCTTGCCCCCACTTTCCTACTTCAGATACCCCTAGCCTATAATTGGAATTTGATTACATTAAAAATTAAAATGGGGCGCCCCCATAAGATATGGATTTCTTTCTTTCTTTTTTATTTTCTATGTCTATTAATTAAAAGCCTATTGGAAACGAATAAAAAGTCGAGCGGTTAAAGTTATATGATTCTATCTCAAAGGTCGGGGTTCGAATCCCATCAAGTACCCTTCTCTTTTCTTCAATTATAACAGTATAGGTTTGATAAAAAAATTTAAAAGCATATTCAAAACTTGAGGCAAGGCGAGAAATGTAGGCAAATTTGGTCACTCTTTTCATTTATTTTTTTCCACAAATGTCCCATTCTTTCCACGCTACTGGAATTGAAAATTTTGTCTGGCAAAAACTCAATAGCAATCTTATACTTTTGTTACTGGATGATAAATGGATCTACTAACACATCCTCAAGTTCTAAAATGTAAAGAGGTATTGAATTAATTGGTACACTTTATTAGAATTTTTTTTGGGCACTTGATTAGATGTTAGGTTAGTGTATCTAAATTTAAGATTCTTGATCTTTGTGTTAGTGGATAGAAGACTTTGCTTTACAAAATAAAACTACCAAAAGTGTCAGGCTGTAAAGTATGTAATATTCTATGAAGAGCAGGCTCTACAGAATTAATTTTGTTTTTTCTTTGTAGGTGAAATTAATTAAGCTTAACTGATACTTTTGTAAAGGTGGCTTCCTTCAATAGATCCATTAGCAAATAGTTGTATAATACATCAATAATTAGTAGTTAGATCCCTTGCTTCTTTCAGAATATTTGATGTGACGAAGAATGACTATTCAAAGAAAAAATAATTGAGTCCATTAAAAAATTGGTGTTTCATTTTCAGGATTCTTTAGTGTATCTGTTACTGTGCTCTAACTATATAGTCAAATAATTTATTTATAGTACTCAGGCCATTAAAAAAATCAAATTGAATTTGTCCTTGATTAGAAGGCCTTAACCATAAGCAGCATCTTATCATGATTAATAGTGATTCTGTATCTTTAACTTATTATTCTTTTTTTGTCAAATGCAATGAACAGATAAAAAAATCTTGAACAAAGTTAATTACACCTATATGAAAAGTTGAACATGCTGATCAAAGGCCTACAAAAAACAATCTCTATATTATTTTTTTAAACTCAAATTTTTGCTTTAGGAGTTAATAACAAACGATTAAGGAAGAAAATGTTGGTCTTTCTTAGAAGGAATAATCAGTAGACTTCATGATGTGTATAAAAAAAAGCAATAGGCCAATAGCCCACAGATTAGCATGCAACTTTATTCAACATATAAAAATCACTAAAGTTTCATAGAACATAGGATTTTCAAGCATCATAGCCACCTACCAAATTGATTAAAAAAATGCACAAACAACTGAAGAAATCACAGGAAAAATGAATTGCAAGTGACGGAGGCAACATTCAACTAAGTATGGATACTCAAAGACTCAAAAGCGACCCGTGAAGATGACGACCTTTGATGGCAGCTGTGTGATTCAAACAAAATGCCCTTTCGAACATTTTATTCGTATATTCAACTTGTGATGCAATTTATGTGGTTCCGCGGCCTATCAACCAGCTGGATATTAGCAGATAAATTGTAAGGTATCATTCATGGATGTCCAACTTTACCATTTGGAACCATTGGATTGTGTATTCTTTGGAAATTATCTTTGTCCATTTAGAAGAAATTCGATTTTTTTTTTTTGTAACTTAATTTTCTCTACTCGTTCCATGTGTTCAATGATGTAAATATCTTAGAATATCTACAAATACAATTATTTTATTGGAGGCATGTAAGTTAGGATGATAGAAGATTTTATTTGTCTTACTTTTATTGTGCTTATATATTAGCAAAAAATTGAAATATACATTAATAATCTGATGGGAAATTTGACAAATTTGTTAGTTTCTACTTCACTACCTTTATACATAGAGTACTTAAAAGTATTTCAATCAAAAATTTTACTTAAGGCATATGGACACCTCTCAAAAAGAAAAACGAGAAATTCAATATTAGCCTGATAAGACTATTTTTTTAATTCATACATAAGTGTGTAAATGATGCTTATTAATAAACTTATAGAAGAGATGAAATATAACAAAGATAAAATGTACAAAGATAAACTGTGTTATTTACTTTTGTGGGGGGGGGGGGGGGGGTAAAATCGTTTGGCTAGTATAAGTATACAACATCACATAACTAAACTCTTCATTTAGCATTTTTATTTTCTCAAAGTGTAACATTAAGCAAGTCATAAAATCTACAATTTTAAAAATAGTGGTTATAAAATTTAACGAAAATAATTCACACATCCAAGCGGCATACATGATAATAAGAGAATCGTAAACTTTTATTTTAAGGGATTTTGAGCAGGAAAGATTAATATTTTAATTGTTTTGGAAAATTAGTCTGAGAAAAGTAGAATTCAACGACCATTATGACACAAAGGATAATTTTGGTTGCCGATAATGATAATGTGTTTCGTGACAATTTTCTTCGACTTACCAAAGTTTTGGTCATTATCATAGGGAGGACTTTTAGGTCATGGCAAAGTCAATAGCCATAAACATATCACGTGATTTACTTTGTTGACAAAAAAGTCACAATAATTCTCATAAATTTTGCAATATGCATATCCCATAATTAGCAATGAATCTTCTGTTACACTTAACATGTGTATTATCATTATACACATGCTAATAACATGATATATTTTCTTTTTATACTTATCGATAAAAGTCAATAAAATCAAATTACACATGTCATCCTGTTAGCATGTGTAATATAATTTTATCTAGTATAAGTGTAACAGAGAAACTGTGACCCTATAAATTATTATGCTTTCTGTGCAATATACAGAGATTGTGCTGCATCATGCAGAACCTTTGGAATGACAACTATTACAGCCCAAAATCCATCTTATATTGTCTTCTAATCAATCGCACTACTTATAAAGTAGTTTAATATTGCCAACATTCTTAAACTTCCTCCTCGATATTTTCGCCAGAATTATTCAAGAACTAACAGGCTTTGCAAGCACGACATTATTAGACAAAGTACAAAGTACAAACAAAACATCCCATAGTTTCTGGTTTTCGACATGGACCATAAATTTCATGCCCAAATTTCCTCCATTTCAGGAAAGTACTTTATCCTAAGCAGTCAAATTCTGTATTCGTACTATCACATACCGAAAGTTGTTAGCTGGCATGCCTTAGAGAGTGAGCCATTGTCATTAAAGTCTCCAATTCACGGAATTGTTTGAAATCTATGGAGTAAATTCACGGGTAGTAGTACGATACAAACTAGCTGAAAAAAAGGTTAGTTTCTATGTTCAACTAGCAGATTTATACATGGATTGAAAAAATAAATGTGTATTCAAATTTAAACTAACAGGGTTTCTGGTATCATACCTGTAAAATATTTGCATGACATTTAGAAATTGCGTGATTTATTCAAGAACTTAAATTGAACATTTCTTTCAACCATTGAAACACCAACAATCGACAGGACAAACAACAAATAGTGAATACATAATCGCATACATTTCTTTTGTAATCAATAATTTTTTATTCATAAGCTATGTTATATGGATTTGGGAACGGGAAAATGTGAACATAGATATAAATGAAAAGTCTGATACGAATATAGTTAGAAAAAGTAAAAATTTTAATTAATATATGTTATATTCATACTCATATTATATCGACATGATACGCCATGGGTACGGTGGGGAAAAGTGAACAGTCTACGTAACATATACTATATGAAATTGCTACAGTGTCGGTTCTTACCAAATTAATGGTAAATTATCTCTAGAAATGGAAGTTACTAATAAATGCTATCAATTTTTTTGTGAAAATTTAGTATCTTTTGTGCTGATTTTTCATTGCAGCATCGTTCAATGTCAGTAAGTTCACAGTTTGGTTGGCATCCACTGAATGGTCCATTAATAATAGCGAAAGGAGGGCCATACCCATATCCTAATTGGACAGAATCATTGTTGGAAGCTCTCTTAACATCAAAACTCTTAAAACCACTCACTGCCCATACAAAACAAAACCTTCCAGCTTTCATGGTGCTCAGCTGGCACCAGCCTTTAGCCAACTCCAACTAAGACCCCACTAATGCAACCCCCCCCACCCTCTCTCCCCACTACCCCAGTACCCCAGCCCCCATGCTCACGTCCAGTTAGGCCTCACGCGAACCATAATCCCTTCCATCTCTCTCACTCACAAGTATTCCTACTCCCCTTTAATAACTTCATCTCTCATGCACCCTATAAATACCTCTCAAGTTCAAAACCAATAGTCACACACACAAACACACAATCATTTGTATAACAAAATCCCACAAACAAAATGGCCTTTTCCTATAATGGGTTCTCTTTATTTTTATTGAATATTGGAGTACTAGTGTTTTTAAGCTCCTGCATGGGTGCTTATGGTGGCAATTTCTACCAAGATTTTGATCTTACATGGGGTGGTAACAGAGCTAAAATATTCGACAGAGGGCAGCTTCTTTCCTTGTCTTTGGACAAGGTTTCTGGCTCTGGTTTCCAATCCAAGAAAGAGTATTTGTTTGGAAGAATTGATATGCAGCTCAAACTCGTTGCTGGCAATTCTGCTGGCACTGTTACTGCATACTACGTACGTATCAACTTAAGTTTTTTTATCTTTTCTTTTTCAAGTACTCTATTAAACAAAATTTTTTTTTTGGAAAAAAATTTCCTCTTATTAATTCTCAAAATCTTAAAGGCTCAAAGTTTATTTCCTGTCCTTATCCGTTAGTAAAGGTTATTAATTGATCGAACAACATGAACCTCATGGTAGCCTTAGTGCCCCCACGGAGAAGGCAAAATAGATATACTTATGTGCCACAATGAGCTAAAGAGCACCAGGGTACTTGGTTAGATTATTGACATGAGAAAGGCTTTTTTTTTTTTTTGGCTTGTTGGTCCTTTGGAGAATTGGAGGGTATAGAAGTGTCAATTAGGAGTCTAACTCCACCTATCAATCTCCTATACTATATGTAGAGTTTGCATTCAATCATGGCCAAGAAATAACATACTTAATTTAAATACTAGCTTCTTTTTTATTTTTTAAATCTAGAAATAAATGTACAGCAAGATATGTATATCTGTGAATTACTTCTAAATTTCAAATTGACAGAATCCTCTTTGCCTTTTATTCTTATTAAGTACTAATAGTATAATGTTTGCTTTCCACTAGAAAAGACTATGAAACTAGGGCCATTAGTCAAACTTATTATCTAGTGGTAGTCCCTTCTAATAATTGAAGAAATTATCTACTTAACTACTCTACTCTAATTATCACGTTTTCTAATTAGTGACAAAGTAACAAGAATTTGGCTGTGAAGCCATATACTAGTAAGCGTCAGAGTAATCCATCACACCACTATTTTTGGCTCTTTAAAAAGCTTTTAAAAAATATATTACAGAAAATTTATCCTTTTTTTTTTCTTTAGTTATCTGATCTCCCTATGCAATTAACTTGCTCATAATATACCATGCATTTTATACACAAATACTCAAATTCTTCTATTTACATGAGGATTATCACTAGAAACAGAATTTGATGAGTTATGCCTCACAATATTTGGTTCTGCTGCAGTTATCTTCTCAAGGACCTACTCATGATGAAATCGACTTCGAATTTCTGGGAAATGTTACTGGTCAGCCTTACATTCTCCATACCAATGTCTACGCTCAAGGAAAGGGAGGCAGGGAACAACAGTTTTATCTCTGGTTCGATCCAACAAAGAATTTCCACACTTATTCCATCAGCTGGACTGCACAACGCATTATGTAAGCAAAAGCCTCAACTTCTGTCACCTGATAACTCCAATAATTCCAAAAGGAGGAGAAGAAGTGTTGAAGAAACTGATAATTCAATACAAAATTTTACTAATAAAAAAATATACTACATGTTTGATATTGCAGTTTCTTGGTGGATAACACTCCAATCAGAGAGTTCAAGAACGCTGAATCACTTGGAGTTCCATACCCTAAGAACCAACCTATGAGGATATACTCTAGCCTCTGGAATGCTGATGACTGGGCTACAAGAGGAGGGCTAGTGAAAACTGACTGGACAAAGGCACCCTTCACAGCATATTACAGGAGCTTCAATGCTCAAACCTCTGCTGCCAATGGAAAGTTGTCGAACGGAGCATGGCAGAATCAGGAACTTGATGCCTATGCCAGAAGAAGATTGAGATGGGTTCAGAAGAATTTCATGATTTACAACTACTGCACGGATTATAAGCGGTTCCCACAAGGCTTTCCTCCTGAGTGCAGACAATGAACATTTCCCCTGATGGTCATGCCTTGAAACTGAAATCTTGGAGATAGTTTGTACAATTGTGTCTGATGGATTTGATTTGTTTTTTCCTGTTTCATTTTGTTCTATAATGTTTGAAATAAATAAAAATCTATGCATCTTTACTACATTGTTTTTTAGCTTCCTTCAAAGTTTCTCTACTATGATTCCTGTTTCACCGTAGGTAACACTTTTTTTTTTTTTTTTTTTGTTGCTGGAAAAAAAATACCTGAATCTAAAAATCCTATAGGGCGGACGGCTTATATCATTCAATACACAATCAATGGTGAAAAGAAAGAAGGAAAGATGGCAATCAGATAATGAGCTAGGTCAATTGGTTGGAATTATTAATGCAATCAATGACCTATTATATCACATCAATTCGTAACAATGACAGATACCAGATCCGGTGAATTTGGCCATGCATTACTAGCTCTGCACTGAACAATCGTCACTGAAGTTCAATATTCAGGATCAATCAATCCAGCAATAATCCAAAGACAATTAATTCTTTCATGCATAGGGAGCGGTTAAATGGAATAGAGTACAAAGTCTAGCTTTGCTTTCCCTGACGGGCTAGATAACCCTGCTGCTGTATCTGTTTATAATATACAGAGAACGGTACGTGTCCATTTTTGCATTATGGACTGTACAGTTATTAGTTTGTCAGGCAGCTTTTCCCGCATGATGTTTGTGATTCTCCTTCAATTTGATTTTTCAATATTGCATGTGTCATTTAATCAGACTTATTTACGAACTGTTTCCTGCTTTAGTTTACCACTAAAAGTGGGCAGATTAGATTGTTTTAAGTTAACCAATTCTGATAACAAAATTTAAAAGAGACCAGCTGTTTGCTCGTTTCACCAACCTGGATGATCAGCAGAATGAGCACAGAATTTAAGTGTTCAACGAAGCATGGCAACTGCAGGATATTAATGGGGCAAATAAATAGAAAGAAAAGTAAATAATTTTTGCAAGTCAACATCGTATATTCCGAGCAAACGTATGCTTAACAAACTGAAGTAAAGATGTAGATTTGTTGAAAGAAGCACATAACGCATTCAGTATAAATATGTTTTTGGAATCTTCCTTTTATACTTTAAAACTCTTGAAAGTACAACTATAAAAATATTTTCTGCTTAGTTAAGAAATAACAATTTTGATCTCTCCCTGTACATGCAAGTCTAGAAGATTTCTAAAATGTCAAAATATGCAATGCTTTCACTTATAGCAATAAACGGGTTGTATATAATAATTAACTACCGAAACAAGCTAAGGTGCATTATGCAAGAACAGCTTTTTCTGCAGCCGAGGTTCACAGTAAGTCAATATTGAAAGTCTTATCACCGTGCCACCTTATACGCCACTCAAATTGAAAGCTGCATCTGCATCCAACTGGGAGCTAGCACTTTTACACAACCTTTAAGCTTAGCAGCACTTGCTTGTTCTTCTACTTACAAGTGATTAGGGGATATTCGAGAAGGCCAGTGCTTGGAAAAAAATTTTCTTCGATGTGTCTGGAAAATGTTACTGTGGGTTGCTGCAAGGGCTGGTAAATTTTGAAAGTGTAAGAAAACAATTATTAAATAAGCTAATGAAATGAAGAAGCGTTTTTAAACAGTAACAAGCACTTACTTTAATTCTGCAGTGCACATTCAGATCATTCATTTGGAGAAGTCGCTGTTTTGCATGTTGTTTTGTGTCCAATGCTTTTTTACACACTTCTCTCATCTGAAGCTGAAACCATTTGATTGTTTCAGATTGGATATTTTAATCATCTAGGGTTTTTGAGATACGTACAGTTCACTTTAAAATCTTTAAAGAGAAAAGAATGAAAAAAAAAAAAGATGGAAGGTTACATAAGCAATATGAATTAGTGCTCCATTCAGGGGAAAAAACATAGGTTGATACTGATTGAATCTCTTATTTGGACTTTCAGGAGAACTCGAGTCAATGAAGTCACAAGGAAAAAGTAAAAACAACATGATTTTTAAAAATTAGTTGTATATCAATTCATACTGTGCACAAGAGGGTTAATATGGATCGTCAAGTTGGCAACAATGGTGATGCCCAAGAAGCAGGAAAACATACTAAATGCAGATTTAAACTGCAGTCCAAATTTGTTAATGATGCACCTATAATTTGAACAAATATACCTGACAGAACTCCAGGCTGAAATAGAAGATTCCTTGTATCTTGACCAATGTGTAAAATGCATATTACATAAATTTGACGTATATTCCAGAGTGACTGCTATGTCAGTTTTCTTAAATATATGACATCAGGCCTCCAGAAACACCTTTCTTAGATTTTCATCTTTTGTGTTCAAGACATCTGTTCTTAGCATATGGTAGAAGTCCCTACTCAAATGCACCTAGTTCTGGTGAAATGTGCTCAATATTCAAAACCAACTTTGGGCTATGTTTCAGATAAACTCCATAATAGTACATGCAGTAAGAATATCTGTTACGACACCCAATATCATGACAATTGGTCCGCATGAATATTGAACATATGGATGGCAGGTATATTTTTTTTTTGCCAAAAATAAGACTGATGATTTCTGACCTTCTTAAGTTTCTGTCTGTGGATCTCTACCTTGGAACATTAAATGAATCCGATGCATTTTTAGTTCAACATTTGTAACATAAATACACAAGTGCTATTTTTCTAATTTAAGATATAAAGTAACATGATAGGATTCTGTGCCATTAAAAAAGAGGAACATCGATTGTAAATAGTCACGGATCAACTGGAGGCAACATAATCTTCATCAGGATTACTCGTTACATCAGACAATGTGATCATGCATGAGCTCTACATGAAGATGAAAAGGGAGACCACAAACAAAATATACACATCTCAGCAATAGAACAAGGTTCAACATTTTTATAAGATGGAAAAACCCACTGCTGTCTGCAAGAGTTCAGCAAATGTATATTATATTTACCTTAAGAACTAGAAGTCAATAGAGTAGAAACTAAATCAATATTCTCATTTAGTCTAAATAATCCGATGAGAACCCTGTCAAGTTTATTTAGATTGTACATAATTCTCAGTGAAACTGTACCTTAAGCTAAGTTTAACTAGTAGGACATGAAACAGGACAATGATAAACGGCTTTAAGCATTAGGGTAATCTATCAAGACATCTAGCCAACAGACTTGCAAATTATTGGGCAATTAGCAGTTTGTAAAAATTATAACAAAGACTCGTCACTATTTTCAAGTTCAGCTTCTAATTATTGCAGACCAGGTCAAAGCTACATACACATAACTTTTTTGCATCTAAAGACAACAATGGAGGCGATACAAGGTTATAAAAATCAATGAAGATTCCTCATACATTAGTCACATAAAGTAAGATAATTGAAGGACTTACCAGAAGTTCTGAAAGGTGTTACATTTGAATTGTATGGAGTGTTTTGTAAAACCACTCAAATGATAAATGGAAACAAAGAACAATATTTAATCCAATAGGGGCAACTTGTTTGGTACAGAAAATAAGCAAGAGATCCAAAGAATGAAAATTGGGGGCACAGACAAAAGGCATGTATTCAACTAGGGAAAGACCAAACAAACAGAGGAAAATTTGCACGAGTATGCATTATTAGTGTGTGCACGTATACCTGATTGATTCGGATGTCACCAGGATCATTGCCATCAACTGCAAATTTTTCCAACATATCTCGAATCTCAGCTAAATTGTCGATCAATCCCAGAGCTATTTCTTCTGCATCAAGCATTTGATTTCTTGAAAATTCAAAAGCTCTTTCAGCTTGCAGGCGAAATGAAGCACAGTTCAGACAATTACATCAGCCCTCTGCATCCTCTCGGATTTCTCTTTAATATTCCTTTTGTAGAGCTATCAGTTCCTTTACTGTATAAAGCTCCCATTTTTTATTAGTTTTGGTCCGTCGAAACACATTTGAACTCGTTGGATTTGCCTTTCTGATTTCCCACGCCCTGAGGAATGCAGTTTTTTCCAATATCAACTGGCTCGTTATGCAAGACTTTCAGTTGAGATGCACTGGCCAAAGATGCATGGTTGATGGTAGAGCATGATGTCTCTGCTGAAGAATCAGCTTCAAGATCAGAAGCTCTGGAATTAGCAACTGGAAGTATTACCTCCAACTCTTTGGGCTTGATCAAATCAAAATGAGTATATAATGATGCCCTGTCCAGCTGCAAACAATTCGGCATAACAGGCTTGCGAGATATTATCATCAGGTGTTGAATCAGGCTTCCCATCAGAGCCGCTGGAACTGAAGGATGGAGTTGACAAATTTGGACATATGTCATCAGATGAGCTATCAACAGAATGGACCTTGACAGCATTTGGAGAATTTGCCTCGTGATCTTTAGCCTCTTGTTTCTCCTGAAATCTGTCCACTTCCTTTTGATTCAAGGGGATATCCTTATCTGAAGAAGCCAATAATACTGTCTGTTGATTACTATCTAAATTCTTCTGAATGCTAGGAGATTGATCAATGTTTGCAGAACCTACAAGAAAAAAGTTGGTATAACAAGGATTAGTTTTCATAAAAGCCTCTGCATGTTGATTTGCAAGTTTTTTGCTCTGACAAGGCAAAAGATAAAGGATTTATATGAGTTACATTTTGCAACATCCATCAGAAAGGGCAGTAATCTTCTATAGCTGAAGGAGCTTGACGTTTTAAATATTTTTGATCGGGAACATGGATTAAGAATCTGTTCACAATGTCAAGAAATATTACATTAGCAAAATCCAACCATTCGCAAGCATCTCAGGTCACATTATTGGAGCTTTAAAATAAAAATGATCTAAAAAATCTATTTTCAGAAGTGTAAAGATTGAGAACTGCTTACCAATTTAGTTGTTGAGATGGTGCTATTTCTTCTAGGACTGCAATGGGACTTCTTAGGAACTGACGCATGATTGCTGCAAGCACCATCATTTGATGGATTCCTGAGGACACTATTCTCAGTCTTCGAAATGTTAGTTTCTCTATTTGCCCCAGTATCACAAATATCAAGTTCGCTCAAAATGGTGGCATCAGGTGGTGTTGTCTGCACATATTCTTCAATCATCTTATCACCTCCTGTTATATCATTATCATGATTTGCTCCCACCACATGCAAGTTTAGATGTCCTTCAGTTTGAGGCAACTTCTTAATAAAATCTTGTGAGTTCTGCCCAGTGACATGAAGTTGGCTTTGCATTTTCTCGACATTTCCTTCATCCAATGATTTTATATCATCAGATCGTTTAAAAATATTTTCATTGTTTGCACTGCAAGTATCGATCACAACTGATGACAAATTAGAATCTTTTGTATAGTTCTGAACTTTGCAAGAATTATATCCATCAACTATCTGAATTCTTGAAGAACCTATAAAGAAATAACAAATAGGGATGTTACAATAACTACAATCAATTCTTTTACACTATTGTTCCAGTTATTTTCACAGCATCATACTACAATATCAAGCAAAAGGAATATTCCTACTGATACATGCACAAAGTGGTTCATTCAGAGATAAAAATAACAATTACTTAAGTAAGGGGATGAACTTAACCAGAATCATCCTTAGCCATGTCCATCAGAAATGGTATCATTCTTCTATAGCTGATTGAACTCGAAGTCTTGAAAACCTTCCTTCGAGGACAAGAATTAAGAACCTAACAAGAAATTCCACATGATACTCTACTATTAGCCCCAAAATATCAATATGCAATAAACTTAGAAAAAGGAAGTGTAACAATAGCATAAGCAATGCAAGCAGTCAGTTAGCCATCATCAAATAACATAATAAAACATGGATCAAAGTTAAACCAAACAATTCCAATTCAAAATTTCATCAACTTCAGTTTTAGTTCTTCAATATCTATTGTCAAGATATCAAAGTTTTCAAAATATAACCTCTCATGCTGTGGTCATTAGCAGCTATTTCCCTAACAAACATAAAGTCAATTAACCAAAAATTACAAAAAAAAAAAAAAAGAATTTCACAAATACTTTAGTACCATTTTAACGCTAGAAAAGGACTGATTTCTTTGATTTTCAGAGCATTCATTTCCACCGTCAACTTTCTTCTCCTCCAATAGAGGTGTGTTCTTGTTCTCTTCCTTATCAGAAGGTCCATGATTCCCAGTTCCCGGATCCAAATCCTTTGAACATGGATCAACACTCTCCTCTTCCTCTTTATCGTCTACACAAAAGCCCAAGCCCAAGGCCGGATTCAAATCCGAACCCTTTAACTCCCTTTCAAAATTTTCACACTTGTCCGCCGTTTTCGAGAACCCATTACACTTCTGTTCCCCAAAATCAAATCCCACCCCGCAATCATCATTTTCCACATCAACAACCTTACCAGCAGGGGAGAACACTCTTCGGGCCCGGGCCCGAAGATCTTTAATGGAAAGGTTTGATAAAGAACCATTTTCTAAATTTGTGTAATGGACCCTTCTGGGCTTCTTGAGAGGGGAATTTACAACCAAGTGAGGGTGGTGAATGTTCTTCAGTGACGGAGTATCGGTCCAGGCCCGGCCCGAGCGATTTTTGTGGATATGGATTTGAGATTTGCTGCGGGTGAATCTGCCCACAAAGGGATTTGAAGATCTTGATGAGGAGTGCTGCTTTCTCTTTCTGGAAAGAATGGGCAATGATTTCTCCTCCATGGCTGCCGAAGAAACCATGACGGAAAGGATTGAGAAGACTGTGCGTTTTTGTGTGTGAATTTTGGTGGGAAGATGGGAAAGTTGGCGGGAAGTTTATAGGTCAATGGAATTTTTGGCGGGAGTTGTTTTGCAGGTTGTTCTGATTTTTCTTTATTATTATTACTATTATGAAGTTACCTATTTGTCCTCATATAGTTTCAAAAGTTGCATTTGGATCCACTTAATTAAGTGTTAAAATTAAGGTTAAGTTTAACTTGTATATATTTTTGAAGAAGGAAATATAATACTGTTTCATCGGTTTGATACAATTGGGCATATGTACAAGACTAAAAAGTTAATATTGATTGTTTTGACATAATATGAGATTGAGATAATTAGATACTAGTATTTATTTTAGCGTTCGAAATTCCATAATTTGTTTTCAATATTTAAAATTTAATATTATCAAGTAATTTTATTGCCAACATCATCATTGTTTATTTGTTCTGCAAACGTTGACTGTATGAATAAGATTTTGACTAAAAAGATTGTTTATTGAAACCAAAGTCTAATTTAGATAAGCATTAGGGCCATGACATTTATCAAATGGTAGTGACCAAGAATTGCTTCACTCTTTTAAGAAAGCTTATTAATCAGTCGGTTAAACCTCTGAGAAGAATAAATTATGAAATTATGACAGCTTTTTAAAATGTCTCGATATAATTTTGAGATAATATTTTGCTGATAAAATTTCAAAATTAGAGTTTAAAAGTCACGACAACTAAATTTGAACAATTGTCTTGGGCAAGATGACATTTAAAAAATTACTGAAGTAAGAAGGGAAAGGTATTTGTTATTTAAAAGACATAATTTTGAAATAAAAAAATGCAGAAAAAAAAGATAAGGCAATACTTTAATGAAGAAAAATTAGATAATCAAGGTTACCTCGCCAAAAGAAGAAAATAGTGCCGTAAAACAAAAATAACTTCTGAAAATAAAGAAATATTGTTCTTGCTTTAGGTAATGTCTCTACAAGGAAATGCAAAGAAACTATAAGGAACCATGATGGCTTTGAATCATAGTTGTTAACTTTCTAAAGAAAAAGATCCAAAGGCACCTTATTATAGGTTTGCCCAAATTCATAGGTTTATTTTCAATTATATATTTCAATGGTTCTATTCTATCACCTCAAGGCTTAGGTAGATGCCAAATTTGAATGACATTGACATAGTACGTGGCATCAACATATCTGTCGCTTGACGTTGGAATACTGTAAGGTTTGTTATTTTGTGAGCCTCAATATTGACATACCAACTTGAAAGCTCAGTATGATTGCATTGATGAGATATTAGTTCATGTGCTTGCTTTGTATTGTCGGATGTATTATGGCTTCATTGAACCATGTTGTTGTTCCATAACTAAAGGTGAGTACCAAATAGGCTACTTTTATTAGGTATTTTTGCTCCTTCCCGTAAGAATTGAAATCAATTTTTTATATTAAAGAGTAAATTAAACTGTCATTTGATGCAAAAGAATAATATCTAATTCAGTTATGCATAAACACGTGCATCGCATGTGCTTTTTCCTTATTATATAAAAGACTGGAAATTCAAACTTCTTGTGATCATTATACAATAATTCTCCACATAAGGAAAGCCTTATTTCTACGTCACATAAGAATAATATATGGTGAACTGTTCATATCTACATTATTAAGCAAGCAAAATTTTATGCATATTATATACAAAATTAATTTTTTTGCTAATTAATACTTATACAAATTAAATTACTTGTTAACTCTATTTGAACTCGTTGACCTAAAATTCAATTTCTTGATTAAAAAAAATGCACATCACTAAGCACATGATGAACCTGATGAACATAACTATGTTATGTTGTAAATCATGGTGATTATAAAATAGGTTAACATGAGACGAAGAGAATTTTGAGACAGACTAACGGTCCAAAAGAACAGGACACAATGTAATAATAAGTCCACGGTAATTATGCTTCAAGTACCATTTTATGTAAATTAACATTGGTAGAAAATGTATTTCAACTGAATGTGATCACCAAATCATGTTTAAGATCCTGTTTAGATAGATGAATCAAAGTCTTATCATTTGGTACAAAAAAATTACAGATCAAAGAAGTGCCATACTGGTTTTAATTCTAATTTTTAGCCTTCAATCCATATTTCATAAGTGCATGCACACACACACATGGGCTTAGGAAAATATTTATATAGACTCAGTCCACGGTTCATAATCACTCACGTCAATCATGACCTACACATGGTTATAGCCGACTAGGGGCTCACCTTATGACTGATGTGGGTGATTCTAAATCACAGAATTTACGAATTTTACCCGTAGACCGAGTCAATATAAATATTTTTTACGAGCCTATTATCTTTATTAGTGTCCCTATCTTTATTAGTGTCCCTTTTTTTTTTTTTTTTTGACCGACCAACCATTAGTGTCCCTCGATACACGTTACGGGTCCATAAATTAGTCCTATGAGACGTTCAAGTTTCAGAAATACAAAGCCGAAAATGCATGGAGTTAGTCTTAAAGAGCACAATAGATTTTAAACATTTACGCACAATCTGCAACCGCCTTAGCCACATGTCTACTGATAGCTTTTGGTCTTGTAGGTGTCTTTTATTACAGATTTTTTTATCAGCAGCTCTTGCAAACAGTAGGTCAAAAAAAGTTGCTAGCGAGGGTTGGTTTAATTTGACGTACCCAACAAAACCGACGTTTAAATAAAAAAGATATAGTTGTGTGAGTCTAAAAGAGCAGAGCACCGGAGATTTTAAACATCTCTGTTTAATCAGCAACCGACTTAGCACATGTCTAATGATGGTCTTGTGCGGGAGTCTTTTATTACGGCTTTTTGATTGAGGGAGCTCCTGAAAATTGTTCAACGGCTCTTCCAAACTGTTGGTCAAAAAAAGTTGGTAGCGAGGGTTTGTTTCATTAGTGAAGTTCATTTATCTTGTTCCAGAAAAGTTTGTAGGTGATTGGCAAGAACCATTATAAAACGCTAAAAATATGAGCATTTAACAAATCTTAGTCTTGGAACCAGTTAAACTTCTCATCTCCTAAACTGTTTATCTACCAAAAAAAAAAAAGTTATAGAAGAAACTCCATTAATTCATCTAACTATATATTAAGCTTAAAGGAGTTTTAGTGAAACGTCAATTTTAATGACGTCTCAAAATATCCTCCATATTATACACATTAAAAGCAAAAAAAAAAAAAAAAAAAATCATAGATGCTAATTTTAATAATTTAACCACGATCTTGCTCTCTTTCTTTTCAAGCGTAGTTAATGCTAATTTACATTAAGTCCAAAATTAAGAATGGCAGACTGCAATAGGAATCCTTTCTTTGGTTAGCTAACACAGATTATTTACATCTCATATTCTCACAGTTATATAACCCCGTATAAACTTAATCCCACCTCTCGTGACTTAAATTTGGTTTTCCTTGGCGATTAATAGAGAGCAAATGATAGTATTGCTCTTTCTGCATTCCCAAATATGTACTCCACTTGTTTATCTGCACATTGTTCATAAAAATAAAAAAAAAAGGCAAATCCAATGTTCTTGTCCATTTAATAATAAAAAAAATTGAAAAAAGGGTTCTTCCCCACAACGTCCCTCATGATATCGTAAGTTGATTCTCTCCATGATACTCCAGAAATGGATGTATACCAAGAGATTTTACCCGACGAAAGAACTACAATAAGATAAGGACACAAAGTGATAAGGGACTACGAACTTTTTTTTTTTTTTGAGAATTATAAAAAAATAAAGAAATAAAGTGATAAGGCACTATGTACTTATTTACATGATTAAATTTAGCATCTGTCAATTAAAAGTTTGAAAGTCATCTAGAATCTATTTCGATGTCGGGACCGGTCACTGACAGCCAACAAAACAATAACATCACCACTCACAGTTATCCGCTTATGTGTCTTCAATCTAAGTTTTCGATACTCTATAGCCCCGAAACAATTTATAGCCACGTTTTTTACATCCTCCATGTTTCACTAAAACAAGTTTTTCATTAACGAATAATTAAAACTGGAGAATAATAGACTCGGGAGCTAATAAGTGAAATTACGAGGAGAACACTTTCAAGCTAAAATGTTGATGGCGGCGGGTTTACTCGGATAGCAAATAGTAGTACATATATTTTTGAGAGATTCTTACATGAAATGAATCTATGACACAAATTGTAGATTTTGTAGTTTAAAAATGTATCACATAGGTTATCACATTCTCATCCTTAATCTTATCTCTTACTTTACCCTAGCCTCAGCAATAGTGACCCTAAAAGCTTCTTATGTTATACTATATGTACAAAGCATAAGGTATTTGGGACACTTCTATAATGCATAGAATAAGTAGAATTTTAACACCTTTTCAAAAAAAAAAAAAGAATTTTAACAACTCATGTTGGCCAGTTTATTTGTAGATTGAATTAACAAATCATGTGGGCCCGCCCTCTTTCTTCTGATTCAACTATTGGTTCTTTGTATGGTACAAAGCTGACTCAACTTTATATCGTGCCTTATGCAGATTGAGGCAGATGAGCACAATTCGAGACTACGTAAAGAGCTTCCAGACTCATTTCCTAAACATCACATACATGTCAGAGAAAGATAAACTCTTTTTCTTTAAAGAGGGCCTGAAGCCATGGGCGAGGGCAAAACTACAACGAGCAAGGGTTGAAGATCTGAACTTAACCAATGCACGAGCTAAGGGGTTGGTTGACTACCAATTAGAACTGAGACAAGAAACGAGGTCAGCAACCAACCAGTCCAAGGGATCGGACAATGGATTCAATTAGACACATGGGGGAAATAATGGGAGAGACCGACCTCCACGCCACGAAATGATGCTCAATCAGGGCAATCCAAGGGTTGAGGTCAAAGCACCAACAAAAATAGGAAAACACAAAAACGAGGATGTTTTATTTGCAATGGTCCTTACGGAATGGTTGAATGTCCAAAGAAGAAACTCTTGAATGCTTTGCTCGCAGACGATAATTTTCTTAGCCAAGAGGAACCATCTTCAGAGGAAGACAGTAGCAAGGAGTTATACAACCAGGAAGAGCAAAATGCTATGGGGGCATTCTCCTACTGGTGCAATGCACTTGAGAGCTCAACGCGAACAACAAAAGCCAAAAGACCCCTAGAGGACAAAATTGACCAGGCGATTACCAATTGCCAGGCGAGGGCGCTTACCAAACAAAAAGACCACTATGCTACTAAAACGGGGAGGCCGACCGTGGAGGATAAGATTACGCCAACCCTTGAGGAAGATGAAATCGAGGTGGTCAGGCCAATGAGGGGCAAAAACAACGATCTAATGTTTGTGGATCTAAAGGTGAATGGGAAGCCAATTTAGGCAATGATCGACATAGGGGAAAAACTGATAGAACGAATCTTTCGACGATACAACTAAAGGAAAGCCTAAAACATAAGGAAACAAGTTATTTCGATGTTGGGACCGGTCACTAACAGCCAACAAAACAATAGCATCACTACTCATAGTTATCTGCTTATCTGTGTCTTCAATCTAAGTTTTTTGTACTCCATAGTGCAGACAATCTCGAACACCCCGAAACAATTTATAGCCACGTTTTTTGCATCCTCCATGTTTCACTAAAGCAAGCTTTTCATTAATGAATACTTAAAACTCGAGAATATAGGACTCGAGAGCTAATAAGTGAAATTACGAGGAGAACACTTTCAAGCTAAATTGTTGATGACGGTGGGTTTACTCAAACAACAAATAGTACTACATATATTTTTGAGAAATTCTTACATGGAATGAATCTATGACACTAATTATAAATTTTGTAATTTAAAAGTGTGTCACATAGGTTATCATATTCTCATCCTTATCTTATCTCTTACTTTGCCCAAGCCATAGCAATGGTGACCCTGAAAGCTTCTTATGTTATACTATATGTACAAAACATAAGGTATTTGGGACACTTCTATGATGCACAGAACAAATTTGCATAGACCAAATAGAATTTTAACAACTTATGTTGGCCAACTTATTTGCAGATTGAATTAACAAATCATGTGGGCCTGCCCTCTTTGTTCTGATTCAACTATTGATTCTTTGTATGGTACAAAATTGACTCAGAATTATACTATAGCCAAATCTAGGTATTTGTACGTAATATACTTACACAATTAGTTATTACCCTTTGCACCTGAGTATATCTTATCTAAAAATAATATTTTCTCCACAATAGTTCTCTCTCACCTCATTGTAGAAGACTTTTCCTAGTTGTCTGAAAGTATATAAATACATGTATATGCACACACGCATGTATTCATTGTAGTAAATATAGTTGTTTATTAAATATTTATATGTGTATCGATATCTCTTATTTCTATCTAAAACAAAATATTAATGAATTCTTTGAGAGAAAATAATTTACATTAACTAGAAAACAAAAAATAAAAGAAACAAAGTAGTGGAAATTTGACGAACTATTAATTTGATATTTATATGACTGGGGAGTTAAAAAGCAAATTATAGGTACAGGTTGTTTTGAGGCTGGGATATAAGGGTAGTTAGGGTATTGGATTGGGGTGGAGTTGGGGTTGGTTTATTAGCTATTGGGGACCGGGTCCAATCATGAGCTTGTTCCGGTCCAATTATATACTTGTTTTAGAATAGAATTTGATAATTCTTGGAGTAAGATACATATTTTATATTTTTTTTAGATTGATTTAGCGTATAAATAAGGAAAATATAATTAAATATTGTGTTTTATATTACAAAAGTTTTTGGATACTAGTCCTTATCTTTTTCCTAATAATTTTCATGAGATATATTATCACTTTTTATGGCCCATCCTCTTTTTATTTTTTAAAAATTATTTTGTCATTATTTGTGAAATTCAATTATATGTATAAATAGCCAAATGTAACAAAATAAGAATATTGTAAAAAATAAATTAACATCGTAAAATTCATGAAATTCAATATTTAGATACATATTGTTATCAAGCTGACATTTTAAATTTAGTGAGATAAAATTGTGAAGTTCATGAAATTCATAAGTATTCAGATTCAGACATAAACTTGTAAAATTTTCAATACTTAAAATTCAACAACTTAAATGAGTGATTCAAAATTTTAAATTTCAGCATTTAGATTTTAGTTTTATCAAATGCCCCATAGTCTGAACTTAAAATGGTCGAGGATATAAGCCATAATATCCAAGAAGGCACTGAGCAGTTACCATTTCATATTCAATCACTAACAAAATACAAACTATTAAAGATCGTCGGCTAATTACATGCATTTTAGCTAAAATTTGAAAACACACCTGGGCTTGTTGCACTATTTCTGCGGTCCAATTGGTAAATCAATTGGGTTTATTGAAATTTGGTGCATAAATGATCCATCAGTAATCCCAACCCTGCCCAATGGTCAATTTACCGGGTTGAACGGTTGACTGTTACTTGAGCTAGGCTTAATAACTATGATTAAAAGTGATAACAAAGATTAAAAAATATACAAAATTTGAAAAGAGAAAATGCTAAGAAAGATAAAACTCTCAAAAAATGACCCATAAAAATAGAGCATGTGAAAACAAATAAATTAAAGGTGGAAGAGGATGGCATTCAATCAAATTGATGAAGTTCTTAACCTAATAATCATAAATGAGGCTGAGAGAATTGATCTTTTTGTTCATTCTTGAATAACAGTTAAAATATTGAAAAAATACCACACTCTTTTGGCAATTTGAGTACTACAAGCTTGAAAAAATTTGTGAGCAGGAAACTTTGACCAGCTAATGTTGCAGCCTGACATGCCCAGCATCGCTAGTGACCGCGGCAGCGACCGCCCCCACCATATCAGCCACCTTCTTCTCCATTTTCAATACCTCCACGTCCACCTCCATCTCCGCCACCTCCCCCATAGCCGCCACCTCCACGTCCCCCTCCATAGCCGCCACCTCTCCCGTAGCCACGATCGGTGTACTTCGCTTCTTCTACGCCCTCTGTCTTCTCAACTGCCTTTGCTGAGAATTATAGGGACGTTTGTGTTATTACAAAGACAAGAAAAAAAATGAGGAAAATTAAGAAACTCAAAATTAGCAAACGGATTTCTTACGATTGTCAACTGAAGTCTCAGCCAACTCCCTGGCTGCTACCTTTGAGGTAATCGCTAGAACTATAGCCAGTGAAATGCACAAGAAAATAGCTATCTTGTACTTGGAAACCATTTTTTTTTTCAGGCAATTTCTTGGATTGAAAAAAGATTATGATAAGGACGAGAAGCGTTGCCTTGTGTCTCCGTGTGTACAAAAAGAGAGTTCGGCTCTGGACAAGTGGCACAGAAAATGAAAAGTGGTACGTCCAGAAGAGTTGCGTTTGGATTATAGCTCTTGTCGGCTTCGAGAATTTGCGTATGGAAGGAACATTTGACCATAACCGCAATGCGGCGCATTCGTGCAAATGAGATTCATAATGACGACAAGTGATGCAAACCGGTTGTCTTTTTTTTTGACTTGTGAGATAGTGGGACCGACCACAATGAAGCTTATTTTAATTGAAAGAAAGTAATTTTAGTAAGTAATTAGTTAAATATAATAAAAAATAATATTTAATTGATTTTGGGAAATGTACATTATTTCAACATATTAGAAGTTCAATAATTAGAATAAATAAGTAATGTCTTAATTAATTTGTTAAGTAGTTATTAATCAAAGACTTGACAAGATGCAAAATGTAAATATTTGTTTTATTCATGACTACGTTATTGTAATAAAAATATATATATATTACGAAAAGGATGAGAAAGCTGGTGTGCATATGTATATAGATATACATATTTATACGTTATATATGTATGTGTGTGTAGACACATACCTATACGTATATAGAAAGATTTGGGTTTGGATCAAGATTGATATGACTCTTGCCCACCAACTGTTTTAACTCTGGAATGAATGCACGGGCAATCATCAGCTCGTTTCACATAAGGGCACATGATAAGCAAGTAAAGGATTGGAAAATTCTTAAATAGACTTGGTCTAGGGTTTCACCGGTAGATTTGGTGGTCTAAAGTGAAGTTATATAAATATTTTTATATTACTTTTTTATGTCAGCATGCATTATTATGCTTATGTAACACTTTTTTAAATTATAGCTCACAGGTGGAGTCATAAACCTGATCCACCTAAAAATCTCTCCAAACAATTTGCCTTTAGAATTAAAAACCAGCCACCAGATTCTGCTAGTTTCATGGATAATTTTACAATACATTCTCTCAAAACCAAGACACTACCAATGAACCGAATGAGATGGTTCAATGCACGGCCATTCCAATAGTGTCAGTGCCCCATCATTCCAGGTGAGGGGCCTCACAATTTTCAGTTGGGATAATTTCATGGTCATGATTTATTGTGACAAAATAGATGTCTGAGATCTCGTCATTTGAACAAATTTTGAAGTGTAAAAATAAAAAAAACGTGATAATTTTGAAAAGAAAATCGATTACGCAAAACTACTGAAACCTTACCTAAGAATACTAATGATTTACATCAAACTATTGATGTATATCAAGTCTAATATGTGAGAAATGACCAACCCCAAATTGTGAGGCCGAAACCCCATCATTCCACCTGCAAAACAGGAACAGCTGACAATTACGAAAAACATGCAGATTATAAAGTAACTCTGCTCTAGTCAAATATTTAAAACAACAATTACAGGAACGGCAACGATGAACAGATAGGCAGAAGCAATAAAAAATTTAGGTCTAATCAAATAAAGAATTTCTTTTCAGACTAGTAGTGCTGTTACTTTCGGTGATTTGTTCCCCCAGACTTCGCTTACAAGAAAACTTCCCACGCCACCCATTTAGACGCCTCCAACCCCACCACAACCCTGTGACTCTATTGGGGTTTGACAGCTGTCAGCTCTAGATAATATTTGAGTAACTAAAAAAGAAAAAGACTAAGGTGACATGAGGATGAGTTTTGATATTGTCTAATATGTTTAGTTTAATAATAAAATGCGTGTCATTATAAAATTAATTATTTTATTTATTAGAATAACTTTCAAATAAATTTTAAAATTTTAAATCTTTTACTTACAATCTACATATTTTTAGATTTTTTATTTTGTATCTTTTGAAAGAAGATTTTTAAAAAGATTTCTTCAATTTTAAATATAATCATTCTTTATTTTGAATTTTATGCAAATAATAACCTTAAAAAAAAGAAAGGATCATTTTTATTGTATTAATATAGGATACCATATATCTTTGATTTTCAATTCAAATTTTTACAAAAAATTTATGTAACTCCCTCCAATACATTCTATTTCACTCCTTAAAATTTCTCCATACATTAACAAAATTTTAGATAACATTTATAAAATTTAATTAATCAAGAATATTCAAAATCAAAAGACATAGCAAAGAGGAAGAAAAGCATATTGGGGGATGAGTAGCTCAAAAGATATGTGTTTTTTTAGGGGATGTGTTTTTGATCTAATCAAAAGGATTAATGATAGTGATAGTTGTTTTACAAATATCAATAATAGATGTCATTACTTATGATACCCATCCCTCTCTCCTTTGATTCCACTAAACCAGATACCCCCCTAAAATAGATTTTCAATTTCTATTCAAAATTTATGTCAAATTTTATGTGTTTAAATACATTTTTAATTTTCATTATAAATATACAAAAATTTCCATTCTAAATTTATGCCAAAATTTATGCGGTTGATCAAATTTTATTTTCTTTCCAATTTGAAGTACTTATGGGACCAACTAGAGGGGACGGGCCGCACGAGCTAGATATGTTTAAAAGAGATTTACAAGATCCGGAAAAGTAGTGGGCCTAGTTTTTATATACTTCAATGGGCAAATAAGTCTGTCCCTTTTTGAGCTTTTTATATTCTCGCATTGGCCAGTACTAAACAAGTAAGAATGGGCGTAGGTTGGATTTTGGAAAGTGTAAGCTAAACAAATGAACATTAATAAGGATTTTAATTTTTGTCGATTAAAAAAAAAATTGTCTGAGGCTTTATAATAGTAGGGTTGCTTGAGTTCATTGTTAACCTATGTAGCAACATGCTTTAAATATAGTTTTGGCTTTTTCATATAGCATTAAGCAAGTCGTAACACGGATAATCAAAATGTAGGAATTCAGTTACAGAAGCTTCATAGCTACAAATCAATTTCAATTTGCTTGATTCAATGGTGTAGGCTCTGATATGGTTCTTAAAATCCTGGAGTGATCAGAACAACATTGCGCAAATTTTAACTATCATGCTGTGTTTTGTGATCTCATTTAATTTCAACATCATCAGCAGTATTGGGAATTAATATTGTGCGTTGGTGCTCGGGGATAACCATCCAGAATGTTTTCTCTAGATAAGATTTTAGAGCGGAATTGTCAAATAGAGCTCATTTTCAGCATTCATGATCTGTTTGACGTTGTTAAACATTTTAAAATTTATGACTAAGAATGTCCCATTTTCCACACAATTAAATTTGTGAGAAAATTTGTTTTACTTAAATTATATTTATAATAAGTTAAAAGTAATAGATTAATAAGCATACATGAGAACTGAAATTCTGTGTATTTGACTACCCTATCATTAATTGTGGAAGAAATGGTTTTTCAGTTAAACAAATGCATGCTAGTTCCACCCAAAAAAAAAAAAAAAAAATGCATGCTTAACACAAAAAGTTCACACAATGGGGTTCAATCAAAAGGGTAATACTATTCTCTTTTCTTAGACCCTAAATAGTCGAAGTGTTGACCGGTATTATTCATCATGGAGGCCTTTTCCGTTGGACGACCGAGTTGTATCTGACAAATGCTTATTAACAAACTAAAATTTTAGAAAATGCAAAATGCAACTGTGTTTTTCTTGAAGATACTGTTAGAGCGTTGGAGATGCACATTATAATATATATCAAATAAAAAACTCAACAGTTGAGGCAGGAAGAGTTAATGAATATTTACAAATTTGCTACGGTCTACATATAGGGCATATGCAATCGCAGTTCAGATTCTACCACCTATGCTTTATCAATTCTTTTAAACTTTGCCTTGGCTCCTTTTGCCGGTGAAAGGCCTGTAGCATTGCTTTTTAAACGTTCATAAAAAGACTTCAATAGGTCAGGCAAATAAAAATCATTACTATTTTGCCTATATAAGAGGTGGGCTTTCTTTTTCTTCATCATTTTCTATTTCCTGAAATCATGCATGAAAAAAGAGATATACTTGATTATACTTTAAGGAATTTTTCATTGGTTAAACAGTTAAAGAGAAATTTGCGATTTTGGTATCAATTATTTTGGGTATCGGTATAGTTTCAGTTTTTAAAATTTGGATAAAAGCAAATCTAATACCAAATATTTCAAATTTTCAACACATTTAGTCCTGTTGATTAGTTTTCTCAATCTTATTGGAATTCGGTCACGTGAAACTCACGAGACGGTTACAAAAGTTTTAAAAAAGAATTAACAAAGAAAAAAATTACCTATCATAATTTGTGATCAGAGGCACCCATGCAAATGCACTATCCAGTTAGATTTTTTCAATTTTATGTGCTTATTTATCATTTACAAACTCAAATTAGTGCCTTTAATTATAAATTACGACAATTAAAATTTTTTCTTTAATCTAATTCTTTTTGAAAATTTTTGCAACTGGCACATGACTATCATGTGATCAAATTCCTATAAGATTTTTGTAAAACTAGTTAATAGAACTAAATATGCTAAAACATTGAAACATTTGGTACTAAATTTGCTTTTATCCAAACTTTAGAGACTAAAACTGCCGATACGCCAAACATTTAGTACAAAAATTGTAATTTTCTCATAGTTAAATATAAATCAAGAACCGGTGGTCCCCAGGTTGGCCAAGCATGTTTTCTGCATATTCTTGACATTTACAATTTTCTATTGAAAGAAAATATTAGAGTCTTGAGATTTCAATATCTTCAATGCAGGTATGATGTGGGTGCATTTGATATCGAGGAGCCATGCTTGCTAATATTATTTTCGTATTACTTTCCATCTTGTCTATGATTTCCAGAACTACATTTCAATTAGTAGTATGAGATGGACTCGTTTATCACAATTGATGGGACGTATTTTATCAAATAATTTTGGGACTCTTTAATTTTAGGCTTCTATAAAATTATGAAAACAAAGATTATATTTGATTAATCTACCTATTTCTTCACCGCTGTGACTTCATCTTTCTGTCATGTTGTGGCAGATTTTGCTAGAGGGTGTTTATTATCCCGTTTCGATTGCGTAGTCAAAGTCATTTTAGATTTTTATTTGCTTGACCTAGTGAAGTTCTTTTGGTGAATGTTTTGTCAATAATTTGAAAATCCACAAAAAGAAACTTACAAGGCCTTATATAAAACCCTATTGAAGAGTGAATAGAAATTATGTCATAACAAGCACAATTGAAATTAATGTTGGCATCAAAAGTATATTATCTCGTATTCAACTCCTCGAGTAACCCGACTACAAAGTGAACCCGACTACAAAGTGTTCCCTTGACAATGTTTGATTTATATATTCATGGGGAGAACCCCCACGGCTGGCTAGTTATTCGACAATACCTTAAGCACACATAATAACAGTAGACAAACCCTTGTGCTTGAGCAACAAATAGGCAATTGCGGAAATATTCCACCAAAGCTCGTTAAAAAACTGACACATATATCCTTATGGAGAACCTATACGTTTTTAGCAACAAACGTCCACAATTTGGAAACTTTTCACAACAGAAATACCACATTGTGCTGAAATGAAATCTTTAAGCCTTGTATGAATTTGTCAAAGCATAAGGCATAAAAAATAAACTGCTCATAATATTGTGAATTATTTTCATTTGCTCCTTTCCTGAGTTTTTCAGCTGAATTGAATAGGGGGCTGATTGTTTAATTTTTATTCAAACATTATCTCTCATCGCTCGCTGTCTACCTTTGTTCCTCTTTTTTAAATTCTAGTTTGAATTTGGTTAATTTTACTTCCCACTTCATTTTCGGCAACTCCATTTTGTTCAAATATACCACCATAGATCATGCTGCAAGTGGAGCTGCAAATCGTAATAATCTAATGCAAGAATGGAATAATGAACATAATAATCAAAATAAAGAAAGAATCAAGGGAAGAGAATGTTTAAAAGAAGACAGAAAAAAAAAAAGGCAAAAGGTAGTAATTGACACCGCATAAAAAAGCGAAGGGAAAAAAATAATAAATAAATAAATAAAGGTATTATCTTCGTCTAGAGGGTTAACTCACAGCCTGTGAAAAATTCTGCAGAGCTTACGATGTCGAAAGACTGAAGCTTTATCTTTTTTCTTTTTTTTTTTGTCAAAAAGTCAACTGGCATTATATAAATTGAACCAAAATGTACATCATATCTCCAATTACAACTGGGCACCTGCCCCATCACTGTTCTCTGCTATTCTAAGAATCCACAGGGGAAAATCATTTTCCCACAACACAACATTTCTAAGGTCTAGTGCAAAACTAGCTATCATAATAATACATTCTTTCCCAATTTCCCCTGTAGGTCTTGTGCCGATTTTAAAAAAAGCTATTGTCCCACATCGGGTTGCTGTGTGCATAGTGTATAGTACTTAAGCTCCATAGTTCCTCCCTTAAGTCAGCAATTGTCTTTTGGATTGAATCGTGAAATTGGTTTAGGTCTCCCCTTCCCCAATTTCCCCTGTAGGCCTTGTGCTGATTTCAAAAAAAAAATAACACCTTCTTTATACAATGCTGAAACAAAGAGCTTAAATACAAAATGTTTTCTAGCGTGATAGCACCTCTACTACCATTTAATGTTTTCTAGCGTGATAGCACCTCTATTACCATTTGTTGCTTAAAGCATTTTGTATTTAGGCTCTTTGTTTCAGCATTGCTCATTTCAGCATCTTGAGAGTAAATATAAAGAAGGTGTTTTTAAGATAACTAGTTTTGCATTAGACCTAGAAATGTTGTGTTGTGGGAAAATGATTTCCCCCTGTGGATTCTTAGAATAGCACAGAACAGTGATGGGGCAGTTGTCCAGTTGTAATTGGAGATATGATGTACATTTTGGTTCAATTTATATAATACCAGTTGACTTTTTGACAAAACAAAAAAAAAGAGATAAAGCTCCAGTCTTTCGACATCATAAGTTCTGCAGAACCTTTTACAGACTGTGAGTTAACCCTTTACAGAGAGCTTTATCAGTATATCCAAAATTTTCTTTGCTCAACTATCACCTGCAATAAACTCCAAATAGAAAATTTAGTTTTCCAATAAAAAAAAATACAAATGCAAAAGAAGATTAAATGAAACTATATATTCACGAGTGATGAAAAATTCACCATAAAAATACAAACCCAAAACATACAATTCACTAATAAAACATAAATTTGTGAGGAAGTTTCACAAAAAAGAAAGATAATTTTTTACAGAGTTGAGTGATAAAGGAAACTTGAATGTTGAAGGATGACGAAGAGAGGAGAAAGAGAACCAAGAAGTAAAAAGAGAATTTTTCATAATACCATCATACCAGGGTACAAAATTTAGAGCCACTGAGGCTCGATGGATGGTCAGCTCTTCCTGTTGTAAGTTGGGGTTCAAATCTTACTTGCAGTAATAATTGGATCATTTCTTAAAATAAATTAAAAATATACTAGTAATTTAATTATTTTTTAAAATAAATTAAGAGTACGCTAGAATGTTAAATATTTGAAAAAAGAAACAAAAAAGAGTACAAAATTTGGGAAAAAATGGCACATCAAATCAACTAAAATTCTACGTAGTTGATGCTATCAAGTGGCTAGGATGAACCTCCAATGATTGGACAAACATTAAAACATTGGAGAAAACCAAGAAAAGTGCAACTATACACTGTTCTGCTCTGTACTTTCTGCTGACGAAATACTAGATGATAGATTCTTTTTTTTTTTTAATTATTGATAAGCAAGATCCAAAGGCAGAGAGTTAGTATTTGTATTTTTATTTTACTTTTTGTCAAAAGTCATCAATGAGAGCTAGCATTTTAGGGTAAATGAAAATCTAATATTCCATAAAAAGTAATGATAGCCCACCACATCTTTCCCAGCCAACTAACACCAGCTACGCGCTTTTGGCCCATACTAAGAAGAGTGCATGAGCTGTGGTTAGAGGTGAGATTCGACTGGTAAATTGGCAATTTGATAGGTTAAAATTGATTAATTTAGTAATTTTTGAAAATATTTTTTTTCCGAATTTGATTTCGATAGATACCAATCTAAATTTGATTATGAATTCAAATGATAAATCAGTATTTGAATTTAGTATTCGAAGAAAAAAAAAATATCGATGGCAGCAATGACAAAAGCAAATAGCCAGCTGAAATGAAGACATCAAAAAATCCTCCGATTAAATTTGCATAAACATTATGATTAGGAAACTCATTAGATCTTCTAATATCAAAACTAACATTTTGCATCATGTAATCTTGAACTAAAAGCCATAGGGAAACAACGCCAGATTGAAATTGAAAGCAAAAACTTGAATCTTCTAAAATTTTCTCAATCATCTGCAATGCGATGGGAATTGGTCAAGAAGATTACAACTTGAACCACTGCAATTGGGTTGCTCAATTACACAACAAAATTTCACCAAATATCCCAGATTCTCTATCTTAGTGAAACTAAGTAGAGTGAAAAATAATTGGATGTAATGGAGAGATGACGATTTGTTGCGGGAGGAGGAGTAGGTTTGGGAGAATGGAATAGAGAAGTGACGGTTTGCAGGAGGAGAACATGTGGGAGGATGGAAGGGGGAGGCTTGTGAGCAGGTGACGGCTGCAGAAGGAGGAGACCGATTGGGAAGAGGAAATGGAGAGGTGAGTTTGGTTTTTAGTAAGTTGGGTTAGGCTTCAATAATTTGTCCATCCAAAAGCCTATATTTACTGGTCCATCAAATTGGGCTTTCTTAATTTTTCTTTGGGATAATTTCACATACCTCCCCTGAGGTTTGTTATAATTACACTCACCTCCCCTCAAGTTTTAAAAATTACACTTACACCCCCTGTGTTTATATTTTTCATAACAAAACAAGTCCAAATCCAAAAACACAAACTAAATACCTTCAAATATCATGAATTGCTTTTAAATTGGTCATCTCTTTCTTATTAATATATTTGTTTGTAAAATTTTAATAGACAAAGTAAATTTTATTTAGATTAGTTAGATAACTGAATTTTGAAAAAAGTAATATTTGGTAGAGATTGAAAATTTGAGGTAAGATATAAATACTGTTGACATTTGTATGACTAGTTAATTAATTTTTAAAATTTATTTATCTTTTTTTAAAGCAATGAAGCATATTTTAAGGTGTTTGGTTGGTATTTTTGAGTTACATTATCAAGATGGACTTGTTTTGTTATGAAAAATATAAACACAGGGGGTATAAGTGTAATTTTTAAAACCTGAGGGGAGGTGAGTGTAATTATGACAAACCTCAGGGGAGGTATGTGAAATTATCCCTTTTTCTTTTCCAACCTTGTAAAATAACGTCTTGGGCGTCTCACATAAATGCAAACCGCACATCTTTTTTAGGATTTTTTTTATTAATATTGCTGAATTCAGTAATTTGATAATATGTCCATTCAAAAGCCTATATTTACTGGTCCATCAAATTGGGCTTTCTTAATGTTTCTTTTCCAACCTTGTAAAATAGCATTTTGGGCGTCTCACAAAAATACAAAACACACATCTTTTTTAGGATTTTTTTATTAATATTGTTGAATTCAGTAATTCGAATTCGATAATCAAATATTAAATTCAGTAATTATTAAATTGAATTCGAAATTAGTATCACTAATTTAAACAATGACATTTTTGAATATCGACTGAATTCGATTTCATTTTTTTCAAATTTTCTGAATTACTAACTTACTGAATTTGATTTACTGATTTGAATTTAAATTCGGTCAGTAATTCGGTATTTATTGATTTTGCTCACCACTAGTTCTGGTTAAAGCAACTGAGCCCACACCGCCCGCAAAATTTCCTTAACTGCCATGTGGCAACAAAGAGAGGCTTTACTTTGCCTCAACTAGTTTTTATATACTAGTAATAACTAGTATATAAAAACTAGTAAGACAAGATAAGGAATAACACAAAGGAATAGGACCACGCAAGTTGTTAGTTTGTAAGGTTTTTAGAGAATCAAGCTTCCAGATGAACTATATTGACCAACATTAAAAAATTCAAATTCAATTTACCTTAAATTTAGAAAAGTTTGAATTGAATATCTTTACATAAAAATTGAGAAATTTTGATAAAGATAATACTGTAACATTTTTCAAAAAAAAAAAAAAAACAGAAATACAAAATCATGAAAAAAATATGTTGATTTTGTTTATGTGTTGTCACCTTGGAAATATTACAAATACCTTTCAAAATATTCAATTAAAAATTCTTAATCAATATTTAATAATTTGAAATAATTTACATGCTTTATAACAACCAATTTTAATGTGTGTTACAAATAAATGTCATTAGCGAACATATTTTTTGAGGTAAATAAATGCAAAATTTCTAGAAAATTATTCAAATTGCATAATTTGTCAATGTTCCTACAATTTCTTAATTAAATGATGAACAGATATACTTGGTCATCTATATTTAATTGTTATATAAAATTTATAATTAGACATGCTTTATAATAACGAATTCTAATATGTTTTATATTTTGTCTAATTATTAACCTCTCAATTAATTTCGATCTAAATAATTGTTGATTAGTGAATTTATGTTCTAAGGTAAACAAATGCAGAATCCACAAAAAATTATTCGAATGTATATCTTGTCGATGTTTCTACAAATTATTAATTAAATGGTGGATGTGTACACTTTGTTCATCGATGCTTAGTTGTTTGATAAAATCCACTTTGCACCCCAAAATTATATCATATTTTCACTTTGCACCCTAAACTTCAATTTTGGACATATTGCACTCTTAACTATCTAAAACATTCTATTTAAGTTCAATTGTTAATGGTGTCAACCAAACTAAATGAACTTAAGCGCGTGGATGCAATGTTCATTTAAATCCAACTGTTGATAGTGTTGAATTTTTGCACCCTAAACTATTGAAAATATTCTACTTAAGTCCAATCGTTGCATGCACGCACCTAAATATCGTTGGTTTGATTGACACCGTTAATGATTGGATTTAAATAGAATGTTCTCAATAATTGAGGGTACAAGATGTCCAAAATTGAAGTTTAAGATGCAAAGTAAAAATCCGATATAAGTTTGGGGGGTGCAAAGTGGATTTTGGCCTTTTTATCGTTTGTGCATCTTCTGTCCTCTTTCCCTTTCATTTGATTTTGCAGGTTTAAAAGCCATTTTCAACCATCGGTCGTCGTTTTCAATAACTAGGTGTTTGTTTCTTTGCTCAAGTATCGGTCGTCGCTTTCAATAACTAGGTGTTTGTTTCTTTGCTCTATTTAAGGTGTTTGTTTCTTTGCTCTTTTTACTTGTTTTATAAACTATCCTTTTTGTGCCATTAAATCCTTACAATAATTTCGTGTGATACTTTACTGCTATGATATGCTCATGCTGCGTCATTACTATCTGTAAGGTTTGTTTTTGTCTTTGTTCTTTTTTCCTTTTCCATTTTACCCATTTCTGAGCTTTTTTCAATTTCCAACTCCTGCTTTCTTCTGTTTGTAATTTTCCATTTACAATTTACAGTTGTTTGCTTCCATCTTGTATCTTCATTCCCTTTTGTTTGTTCTTGCAGGTTAAGAAGCTATTTGAACTACCCGTGGCTGCTTTGAATTACTAGTTATTTTTCCACCCTGGTCTCTTTCCCTTTGCTCCTTTTGTTTGTTTGTTTGTTTTTTTTTTTTAATTTTCTAATGCCATCAAATTGTTACAATGTTTTTCTTGTAAGATCTATCTGCTAATGAATAAATGATGCATTTTCCCTGCATGCTGGTTTTTTTGACTTATAAATGAACATGGGTGTTTGACTTTATGTCTGAAGTGGTAGTGGTAGTACAGCTGTTTATGGATTCTTTGAATTCATTCAGGTAAACGCTTTTAACTTGATATTTACTTAATGTAATTGCAACCTTTGACATTTCCTCTAAATTTCCTTGAGATTTGTCCAGATCTTATGTATACCGTCTACCAAATAGCCCCCTTCTCTTTATTCTTTTTAGTCTTCCAACGCTGCCGTTGATTTTGTTATCAATTTTAAGCGTGCTTTTCAATATTTTAGTGTGAAACCGAAAAAATAAGGTTGTTGAATTTGTCCAAGTTGAAGACACCGATCATATTGTTGCCACTGAGAGATAGAATTCCTTTTTGCATCAACATCTTTTTTTACAGGTTTTGTTATTTTGAAGGTAATTGTGGCCGTAAACCTCGTAGATCAAATGGCAAAATAATAACAGTAAGGCTTTCCTTAAAAAAAAAAAAAAATCAAGTCTGATGACGTCATATCTTGGTTTGTTTCGTCGCATAGAATCTCTTCTTACCCTACCTAAGTCCGCAAAAATAGCATGGTTATCTTGACCTGAGTAATCCTTTTCATTCATCAAATTTTGGCAAACTGCATTAATGAACATTCCAAGTTGAATGTGTCATTCCAAGTTACATGACCTAATATAAGTCCTACATATAGTTTATGAATGAATAATTTTAGTCATACACGTCACTTGCTTAGTGTCATTATTTGCTTAACTCTATGAGGCTTATTTATGAAATAATATTGTTGTGGCTTTTCGTTTTAATAGCAATTTTAAAAAAATGATAAGTTTTCCTTAAAAAATAGTTAGTTTTTATTGAAACTTAACAATTTTTTTATTTTTTACGAAACTTACGATTTCTTTGATAAATTTTTGTAATCACAGTATTTGCTTTATATATGAAATAGTGTTTGGACGACATTACTGTACTATTTTGTCACCAAAGCAAAATCTCCTGTCAACTTTTAATGCAAACTTATTGTACCTTATACATTTCAAAAAGTTTGTTCCTCAAATTCACGGAAAAGGACGCGTTTTTCTCAACATACTATTTGTACTTGTTGGAATTTGACTTAATCGATGCTATGTAGTATAGAATTTGTCCTATAAATAACTACAAAACTAATAGAACAACTTATCTAAGTAATGATGCATCTACATGAAATTGATGCCGTCTTATACATCGTTACTTCAAACGTCACGTGATAAATGTCTTGGCTCTGTATAGATTTTGAAAAATATTTAGGTAGACCGAGTTCACGGATAGGAATATAGATCCTGTGGTTTACTTTTATCCACATCTACTAAAAATGGGTCCTTCTATGAGTCTCTTGTGGACCCCATATAAACTTCATAGTACTTTTGGTGAATGTGGTTAAAGGTGGACTATAGGGTCCACGGCCTCACCGGTGAACCAGTCCATCTAACTATTTTTCAGATTAAATCCTAATACTACTATATCCAAAATCATTGTCTAGACATCAATTCAGTCTTGGCATACAAACCACCTTCCTTTTTCATTGTTCCACGATCATAAATCGAGTACACCTTCAAGCACATAGAAAGTACATCTTCAAGCTTTCACCCAAAAGGAGAATTGCGATTTTTCTAGTTGTCACATTTCCCGGCCAAGGGCCAGCGTTAATTTTGTGCGTTTCCTGTGCTGACATGAGACCTAATATCACAAGAAGTACTCTAATTTGTCATTTCACCTATTTTTTAAATTCAAATAAATAGAAAATAAATATACTACAATGATTATCTTGGTCAAATTATGGCATTCAATGCCTAATGCCGTAATTCCTGTTCGTCACTTCTTCTTGAACATGGAATCAGCAGCAACTCCAACTTCTAATAATAAGAATAAAAAAAAGCAGCAACTCCAACTGCAAGGGATCATCATGTGGAAAATAAAATCCGTGTGGCTAGCATAGAGTCAAATGTAAAATCATCAACAATCTCAACCGTGGACCCTGTGGTCCTGGACCACGTAGGACATCAAATTTTACAAGTGTAAAATTTTCAAAAAATATGAAAACTCTATTCTACTAAAATGTTTGGATTTGCTACAATATGCTTGGCTACACACTTCCCTTGCAAAACACAAGAGAAAAGTAAATTCTCAACCCCGATTGGTGTAAGAGAGAGTTTTCTGATTTTATAAAAACTTTCGTCTACAAAATCGAGGGGAATACAGTACTTGAGTAAACATAATTGCTCAAGATCTTATTCATGTGACACCCAAGACAATACTACACAAGGCAATACTAGAGTACTAGTATTACAAATGACACTTTTGAAGCCTTACATATGACCAGCTAGATGCCGTCTTTGTTTTTAGTTTTGAGGTGGGTCTGCTGCATCAACGGTCTGTCCAGCATCCAAGCAGCCGCGGCCACAGCAACCATAACGGCACTGACCACCACGTCCCCCGCCATATTCACCACCTTCCTCTCCATTTTCAATACCTCCACGTCCCCCTCCATCTCCGCCACCTCCCCCAGAACCGGCACCTCCACGTCCCCATCCCGAGCCACCTCCTCCATAACCACCGCCTCCCCCATAGCCACGATCGGTGTATTTCGCCTCTTCTAGGCCCTCTGTCTTCTCAACTGCCTTTGCTAAGAATGATAGGGATGTTGCATGCACGAATGTTATTACAAAGACAAGAAAAAAAAATGAGGACAATTAAGAAACTCAAAATTACCAAACGGATTTCTTACAATTGTCAGCAGAAGTCTTGGAAGTCTCAGCCAATTCCTTGGTTGCTACCTCTGAGGTAATCCCTAAAGCCAACGAAATGCACAAGAAAAAAGTTATCTTGGAACCCATTTTTTTCTCAGACAATTTCCTGTATTGAAAAGAGGTTGTGAGAAGTATGAGAATGCGGGGGTGTATATATAGAAGAAAGATTTGGGTTTTTTTTGTTTTTTTGTAGTGAACTTTTTGCTTGTTGGCAGGTAGCTCCATGTAAGGTTAGCTCCAAAGCGAGTTTTGAAAACAAAAAGTCAAAAAGATCTGCATATTGTAGAATACATTTAACAGATGGTAGGGAATTAACTTATAATTCCTAAAGGATTGCACAAAACGTAAGCAGTCCGTAAGCAAGAGATGGTCCGATTAAATCCATGGTTAACAGCCCATAATATAGCTCGTAGACAAGCTATGACTTCCGTTTGGAAAGCAGAGGTAGCATGCAAAAGTGATGCCTTTGTGAAAACGATGTGCCAATCGGCATCTTGACAATGAATGCAATGGATGCTAAATGTATCTGGTCTCCGTAAGACCCATCCAATGTGTAGTTGGCCAGACAAAAAGACACTATGTTCTGAATTAATCACCTCCTTATGTTGGCTTACTTGGTCATTCCAACCCACAGTGGAAATTTCATTGAACATTATCATACTTGATTGCACGCCTGTATGGGATCAATCGCAATATCATTCCATACAAAGTTATTCCTCGCCTTCCATATCTGCCACAGCAGGACACTAGAGAAATTTATTGTAGCCTCATCTGGAGCCGTCAAAAATCATTCCGATAACCAGGTTCGAAAAGGCACGGCTTCTCCAGAATCAAAATTGAAGCCAAAGGGGAACAGTGCCATATAACTTTGGAAGACAGGCATTGAAAAAATAAATTTGGGTTTGATTTAAAGAAGGATGAGAATGCGGGGGTGTGTACAGGATGGGGCGGTCCAGAGAACTTGTGTGTACATCATGGCTAAAGAACTTGCGTGTACAGGATGGGGGCGGTCCAAAGAATTTGTCTTTGGAATATTGATGAACTTGTTCAGTTTTTAGATCAAAGCAAGAGTTATATTATCATAAATAAAATCAGACATCATGAGAGGTAAGGCAAATTTCTCCAAATATTGTTAATAAAAAAAAAGTCCCCATTTTGGGGTCACTTTTTTTTTTGATTCCCGCATTAACGTCGCCGCACATACCTTGTGCGGCGACTGATTAAATTTTTTTTTTTTTTATCCACGTGTGCAGTTGTGCAGTGTGTGTCAGGAGGGCTTTTTGTGCAATTTTTTGCAATTGTGAAGTCACCGCACAAGCTTTGTGCGGTGACTCTCACAAAATGCATCCGAATTTTTTTTTTTTTTTTTTAGGTGGGGCGTCTTTGGGGGTATTTGTGCAATTTATGGGTAATGTGAGAGTCACCGCACAAGCTTTGTGCGGTGACTCTCTATCCCCAATTTTTTTTTTTAATTGCTGGTTTTTTTTTTTTTTTTTGGTGTATGTGAGAGTCACCGCACGGTTGTTGTGCGGTGACTCTCACACACACCGAAAAATTGCATATCACTCCTTTTTTTTTTTTTTTTTTTTTTTTAATACTTGAGGGGCCGATTGTGCAATTTCATTTTGGTGTGAGAGTCACCGCACACAGCAAGTGCGGTGACTCTCACACCAAAATCGAAATTGCATATTAGCCCCCCTTTTGTAATTCTTATAATAAATCTGAAATTACATCTCAGCCCCTTTATTTATTTATATATTTTTAAGTTTGGGGGGCCGCAACTGTTAAAAAAAGGTTAGAAAAATCATTATCTTAATTAGGTTAGGAATTAGTTAATGTATATAAAAAAATAAATTAATGTTAAAAAAATCATTGTCCTAATTAGGATTTAATTGCCATAATTCTTGTCCTTAATTAGTATTTTTATCTTGGACAGAATAAGAAAAAAATTATTCACATCTAGGGAATGTATGTATTTATCAGTAATTCTTTGCTTGAATTGCTTGTTGATCCTTTAAAAAATATCTTAAAAATAATTATTTATTTATTTATGCAAATAAATTATTATTGTACGCTAATTCACAAGTTGGGAATGGTGAATGGTTTAGGGAATTCAAAACTAAGGAATGGTATGTATCTTTTAAGTTAATCCGTAAAGGAATACATTATTTATAAATAATGGTACGTATTTGTCTTAATTCTGTCCGCGAATAAGTTTATAGGGTAAAAATAAAATTGTTATGTTGACTAATTACTGAATAATAATTTTTTTTACCTAAAAAAGTAAAAAAAAAATTACATTTGGGGGGCTATATGTAATTGTAATTTTTTCACTACAAACGTTAAAAAAAAAAAAGGAGGTATACAAAAAAAGATATCCTAATTACTTTCTTATTTTTTACATTGACACAAACCCTAAACTTTAACCATAATCATAACCTAAACCCTATACCATATACCCTAATCAAAATCACAAACCTTAAATCCTAAAACCCTAAACCCAAACCCTTCTCGTAACCATAAACCTTAAGAGAAGTAAACCATAACCCTAAACTCTAACCCTAACCCTAAACCCTAAAACCCTAAACCAATTTAAACCCTAAACACTAACCCTAAATCTTAACCAGAAACCTTAAATCCTAAAACCCTAAACCCAAACCCTACTCGTAACCATACACTATAAATAAAATTGTTATGTTGACTAATTACATGAATAATAATTTTTTGACCTAAAAAAGTAAAAAAAAAATTACATTTGGGGGGCTATATGTAAGTGTAATTTTTTCACCTACAAACGTTAAAAAAAAAGGAGGTATAAAAAAAGATATCCTAATTACTTTCATTGAACGATAATTACGTGCAACAGTTTTGCCCCCCAAATGTTAAAAGAAAAAAAGTTAAAAAAAATTAATGTTATTGGTTAGGTTATCAATTGGTTAATCTATATAAAAATAAATTATTTTTGAAAAATATAATTCTCTTAATTAATTACGTGAATAATTCTTGTCGTAATTATA